>JALLPD010002181.1:0-10607 GCA_036940065.1 Cyclotella cf. meneghiniana
AGCTTTAAAAATCGAAATAATCGGTGAGAAGGCCACACTTTACACACTCTCGGAACATTTGCTGTGGCCTATTCACCGCAACTTATGGTAGTTGGGCCGTAACTGTGACTCTGTCTTGGTATGGTGTGCTCTGCCTCAGAAGGAGGAAATAAAGATTCTGGCGCGGGTACATGAATACATATAAATTCCTCCAGCTTGTTCCAATTCTAATTTCTAAACTAGGTAATAGGCAATGCAAAACATAAAGGCAATGTGAAAAAGGGCAATGCAAAATAGGAACTCCAGGAGGCTATGCTATGGGCGATGCTTCGTTAGCTTCAGTTCTCATTATACGAGCTGATAATAATGCTCATTTCTCTTGCTTATAAAGTAAACACTTGACCGACAAACGTTGACAACACATCATGCCCAAGAATAGCCTCAACATTGGCCTGAACGCCTGTAGTCACTGGGATTTAAGTGACGGAATACGGGAATTGCTTCAAAATACCATCGACGGAGCTGTTGAATATATTTTGTACAGTAGCATTGGTAATCAAAGATTGGATATTCGTCCAAGTGGAAAAGGTTGGTATATCAAGAAGTGTGCTCCGTCTTCAATAGCGAAAGAGATTGGGTTCACTCATGGGGGTGAAGCAGAAATGATTTTATCTCTTCACCGAGATAACGACATTTGGATCAAGCCAAAGAATTTGAAAGATTGGCACGAAGACAAAAAATCAATCGCCTATATCAAGATCAAGTACGCGAGTAAAGATGAGATTGACTGGAACCCATTTATGCTAAATGGAAAACACTCTCCTAATACTGTGATCACCGAGTTTGAAGCTGCCAATAGATTGACTCCAAAGTTTAATATGAAGTGCCTGACACTTGTCGGTGAATCTGGGAAGGAGAACAACGTACAGCAAGCAGGAAAGTTTGGTAACGGCTTTTGTTCGAGTGCTCCTGTAGTAGTACGCTATGGATACTCATTAGTTGTCGCAACGAATAAAACAAGAAGAAACTTCATCTTCAAAGAAAGAACGTTGTGTTATGAACAGCAAGACTCGCGTTTGACTGAAGCCATGCGAAAGAAACCAGACATAATCTATGTCACACTTAAGCTTAGCCAATACAGATGCGGAAATCATGAATTTAATCCTTGTGTCTTTCGATTGATTTATCCTGGGATTCCTTTTGCAACAAAAGGAGGGGTTCTCACAAAGGAAGATTATAGAGGTTGGCTCTACTGTATGGGGATTAGTGTGTGCAATAAAGATCATTTTCTATTCGGATATGACATACCCTGTAAAGCTGCCATATCAGGGAGAGATCGTAATGATCTTAATGATAATTGGCTCGACCGTTGCATTCTACCTTTGCTTAAGGATGAAGTGGTCAAAGATGAGAATTTTCTGCTGTTGCTCTTGGAAAAAAATCTTGCATGTTCCAGTGAGGGCAGCGTGAAATGTCACGAGATCATAGCCATCCATAACGACAAATATGTATGTCAGAGACTAGCTGAATGTTTCAAGAAAGAGAGAGGAAATATTCTTTATCCTTGCAAGAGTGATGAGGTTAAGCGGATTGAGGAATATTTCAAGAAACGAGAGCTACTCTACTGCCAGATAACGTTGTCAATATTTTTAGACTTGGTGGGTATAGGTCACCTGAAGAAGAACTGGACTTCTTCTTTTCTGACTACAACATATTCAATTTAAATGAAAATGGAGAAATGTTGGTTAAAAGTGCCTTAGCTCGTTTGGCAAGAATTGAGGGCTGCAAGATCACAAGAGAAAAACTGAAGTTCATCAATGGAGACATGCTGAAACAGGAGAATTGCTGCAAGCTCAAAGATGATATCTTTTATGTGAACAATGCAATGCTTTTGCTTGCAAAGAAAATGGAATTCATTCGTGCTTCCAATCTGTTGGGACATAGAATTGCTGTGGAAGTTAAGGATCCATATGATTTTTCCTTATTATACAGTGAATTCAACGATTCTAAATTGTCTTGGTACAAAGTCGAGTGGGGAGATAATGAGACACAAGTCCAAGTTTGCCAGCGTTTGTTTGAAGAAACAAAAGAAATTTTGGTTAGAGAGAAAGGTTTGGATGAATTTTTGGTTATTAAGTTGGAAGGTTTGTGCACAAAACTCTGTATGGTCTTCATCCCAGGCGCTGAATATACTTTTTCATTTATGAATGTAGAAGGCTGCAATATCATTGATCCTTTGTCCCAAAAGGCATGTATTCTAACAAAAAAATTGTGCAATTTCATGCAAATGTAAACGATAGCATTGAGGAGACCATCCATTTGGAATATTGTGAAAATGAGGGCATTATTGACAATAACTTTCTAGAAAATGGAAACCTTTTCCACTACAATGATGATTCATATCCAGAGGAAGCAGTCTTCGATGATAGTGCTGAGGAATGTCTTTCCCAAAATGAGCTTATGTCTATTTTTGGATCCAGTTATGATACAGAAGAGGATGAAGCAATCAGTGATATCAGTGATGATGAGCCAGAGGAAAAACGGCACAAATCAGTACTACCAAAAGGTGAAGTGATTTTCAACTTTGGGGAAGTTACACTTTGTAGAGGAGAGGTGTATCAACATGTCATCAAATCATAAAAATTCTTATGTTTACTGGGAAACGCTGGCCTCCTAGTGGGGCGATTTGTGAGATTGTCAGCACTTTGAAAGTTGCCATTCTAAATACTGCAGCTTTTGGTGGTTGTTCAGTGAAAACATTATCAGATACTGTTGCAAAACAACTTGTTCATCAGAAAGTACATAAGAGGTCCACTTTCTTGAACAACCTATCAAAATACAATAGAAGTGATACCTTTGATGAAATTGTTGATCGGGCTTATTTTGAGTTAAAGGTTCGAGATGAGAAAAAGTCTGACTTTTTTGTTGAGCTATCTAGAAGAAAACTCGATCTTGCAAGGCAGTCTAAGTTTTCTGCCAAGCCGCATGAGCTGGTCCTGTTTGCTGGGGTTGGGGGTAGCTCTATTGGCTCTGAGAAAGCTGGCGCAGATGTTTCTTGGCTTGTTGAGAAGGACCCTCTGCGAGCTGCTTCTCTTCAAGGTAGCCATCCACAAGCAAAGATTTTTCCTGAAAGTGTAGAGTCCTTCCTTAATAACTGTGTAAACAAGAAACCTGGTTATCCAAGCAGAGGTGAAGTGGACACCATATCATCATCCTCCCCTTGTAAAGGACTATCCACAGCAAATCGGGGTGGACGCAATGACATGGCAAACAATAAGCTTTCATTTGAGATTATTCGAGCTCTCAAGATACTTCAGCCACCCACAGGATACCAGGAAAATGTCCCAGGTAAGATGTTGTGGCCACATAGATTTGGTTTTGTTATTGACTTTGTGACTGAAAACAAAATTGAATTTAAGGCATGCTCAGGGGGCCAAATCTTAAGTTTTCTGGAGAACTGATGCTTTCAGTTGTAGAATGTGGATACCAAGTGCGTGTTTCAGTTCACAATGCATGTACATTTGGTGATCCACAAAATCATCAAAGAGTCATACTTTCTTTTTCACGAGGTGACACACCTTTGCCTGACATGCCACAGCCTACACACCTTAAGGACAACTATGTAACTCTGGGGCAGGCACTACAGGGTCTTTCAATACATTGTGATGAGTCTGAAGCGGGTTTTTGTGTGTTGCCATGTGGCACACTCAGTTATAACCACATTGCTTCCAAACCCTCAAGAGATATATACCCTCTTTGTGAACACAAACCAGTGTTTACAATAACTACAAGAAACACAAGTGGATTTGTACATCCTTGCAATCCAAATCGCACCCTCTCTGTCCGAGAGCTTGCACGGTTGTTCTCATTCCCCGATAGCAAGCAGTTCTTTGGTTCTATAACAGCTATGCGTGCTCAGATTGGGGATGCAGTGCCTGTAATGATGGCAAAAGCAATCTCCCTTCCAATTGTTGCAGTGCATAGGAATTGTGCAGGTGCCAATGAAAAGAATGCATAAGTGATACATCACTGCCTTCATGCTGATGAGAAGGTAGAGGGTCACTGCAAGTGTTGCTAGTGGTGATATGAATAAGTGTTACTGATTATCCTAACAATAGAATGTGGGATGACAACTTTTAGACCTTGTGACAATTTATATTTTGTAATGCTCAAGCATATCATGTCTCAAATATTGTTTGAGGTATTCTATCTTTAATTTTTGTACCATGGGAATTACTCTGTTTTTTGGTGCTGAAATGGAAGTTTTGTGAGAGTGAAGCAGTTTATGTAGTATTTTCATGAACACTAGTTACTGCAAGTGATTCCCTTGAAGAAGTTATGCACTCTAAAGTTAAGAATAGACTTCAAATATACCCCAACGAGCAATCAACAAAATGTCAACAGAATAATGCAGCACTTTTTCCATTTTGATTGTGAATTATAACCAAAGTAGATTCCAGAGGGCCAGGCAATATAATAACTAATATACCTAGCTTGGCTTGTCAAGCACTTTCGTGGTATTTTCAGTGAGCTTCCATCATTTGCTCAATGTATTTGGAACCTTGCAGCAAGATTGGGTGACCACACAATAACACCACACACTAACAGAGATCAGGCAAAATTGATTTTAGTGAAAACAGGAAAATATCCTCTTAAAATGCATGTGCTACCATTTTTTATCATACCAGAGCCTCTGGAGCAAAATTAGTCAAAGACAACACCAACCTTTGCCAATGTTGCTGATGCCCTGTTGTTCTCAGAAGCCATAGTAGATGGTGATGCCTGTATTATATCTCTCTTCCTGATCACAATCTCATTTGATCATCTGTCAAAATGTGTCTTTGATGTGCCTCCTATCAACATTCCAAGAGGTATTCCAACTAAAGTTGTATGTTTTTGTTCTTTTCCAATAACACTGCAGTGTAATGGCATTGGCTAAATGTTGAGTATGTGAGTGATGGAAAGTTTCATCAAATTCAATGACCCTAGCTATACTATTCCTTTGGAGTAAAAACATCGTCTGTGTGTCCTTCCTATCACATTCTTTGACAAGTGCAGAAAATTTGGAATAGCAATGAATATAAAACCATTGATTCCATTGTGGCTTTGATGTGATCTTGCATAAAAAAACTCTCAACTGTTTCATGATTCTGAAAGTATGTAAGTTTTATAAATATAAGACATCTAGGCAATTTTGCTTTGCTCACAGAATAGTCTAACTAACGACCTTACTACAGAGTGGGGGCTTTGTTTCTTTCCACTATTAACATGAGTCTACATTCATGCCAGAAAAGGCAGTTCTTGTTGATCCAATACACGGGGATCATCCATTTTAACAGTCTAGCCTAACTCAGTGCTAACAGCATGTAAACTTCAAATGTTAAAGCAGAGAAAGAGACCATGTTTTAGCCATCAAACATAACATTCAGCAATGAAAGAAATAGTTGATGCCATCAGAGGGAAGGAATTGGACATCATGGAGGAGGATCTACCCTAATAGCCAAATGTTTAAGCCAAGAGCTTAAGCATAATCAATTGCACTGTGCTTAAACAACAGAGCTCAAAAATGTGTGAAAGCACAAACCAGGCAAAATCGCCCATCAGCTTGTTGGGAATGAATGATGCAACAAAAGCAATGCCTGAACAAATTTAAACCATGATCAATACAACAACAAGAAAGCTACTGCAAAAGCCAGCAATCCAGGGAGGGTGCAACAAAGTGCAGATAAGTTTCACTTGAGGAATTTCTTGAGAAATTGGATGCATGTCTTTATATTTCAATGCCGAAATCAAGGAATGAAAACTACAGCCCAGATGGAAAATATATAACAGTTGAAACTGTGAGTGATCCATTAGTGGATCCCATGGATATGGAAGTACTGCAACTGGAAAGAGATCATGAACAAGAAGGAATGCAGCATCCACTGACAGAAGGGGAAATAAAAGGAACAGTATCTTAGCAGGTGGAAGTTCAGTTATTTGATAGTCACAAAGATGAGCCAAAAGAGAGTGGACCCCCATCAAATCCATACACTGGATGTAACTGTTCATCAGCCTTTGATGAATACCTGCCAAACAAAGGCAGATAGTTCAAACCATTCAACATCAAAAGTTAAATAGCTGTGATCAATTCAAAACCAACCAAGTATCCCAAAAATTACACCAACCATATTAATTCTATGCACACTATCCTGCATCTTCAACAGAAATACCATTCCCCTTCCAATTCCTTCACAAACCTTTGATCTTATCCTAAATTATCATCTGCACAGGTGAAACCATTAAAATCTATTGTATATAGCTGAGAATCACTGATCACCACACCAGAGCCATCTAGGCACATTTTGTACACCGCAGACAATATATCAGTGATGTTTTAGCCTTCCTTTCAATCTGATTTGTCACCTTTGATCCCTTGCAGTGCAACGAGAACAAGGGATCAAAAGAGGTGAGACAATAATGAATTTCTAGGTTTCCATCAAAAAACCATTTGCTATTCACATAATCACCAAATCCCTCCTTCCATCTTCACGCTTGATGAAAGTTTTTCAACCCTCCATGCCCCTCTACTTCATCAAAGAACATGGTGTGGCATTGAGAAAGGACCAAAATATTTATGACAGTACTGTGTTTTGATATCTTGTATCAAAAGATATCTAGGAACATGAGTTGTTGAGTATCTTCTCACACCTTGTGTGGATCATCAATCATCACAGCCTCAGCTCATTTCCATTTCATATTCCTTGTGCATCACTGTGCTCCACTGATTGATGATTTTTTGGCCCATACATTCTGATGCATGATTCTTACAGATAGAAAACTACCAATTATGAGATCCAAGTCTCCAACCAAATTCAGTAGCTTTGACCTGTGCACACACTCTTCCATTGTATCAATAACATGGGTTTGTCAATTGCTTACTGGAAAGGAGGTATTTATTTGGATGATTGATTGTGCATTCTTCAAAAACAAACACTGGCTTAGTTATTTTATCTTGTGCACATTAAACCTGTCAATACGAAATGGCAACTATTTTGGTTAGTTCAATTACATTCTTTATTGAACTAACACCACAATTTTAACAATATTTCTTCAGTTATTTCTTAGGAAAATTGGTGCAGTAATTTGGGGGAAGAAATTCGTCAACAGCTGGAACAAATTCGGAACACTCAATAATCAATCTGAATTGTGGAAGGATAAAAATAGGATACATGCAATATTTTTCATGGGTTGATTTTCAAACAGCAGTCGCATATACTGTATACATCTTAATATATGAACCGCCAGATTTTAAGAGCCACCCTACTTAAACTAGTGATAATATTTTGAAACTAAATATTTCTGGACTAAACAGAAAGACATTGTAGGAATCTTGCCTTCTTCTGATTATTTTGGTGTATCACACACAGGCTAAAGTTGGCCCGGAAACTAGAAATACTACCCTAATCTTTCTATTGAAGAAATAAAGCAACTCACAGAACAAAACGAGGATGATGAGGGCAATTTCAATGGCTTCCTAACGCATTGAGTCATAAGAATAAATCCATTCTATACATGTATGTGGGAAGCAAAACATCATAAGATGTAGCAGAGACAAAAGCATGCAAAAATTTCATGGAATTCCTAAGAGTCATTTGATGACAAAAACATTCTAGGACTCAACAAAGTCTTGAACTACTACTGGAGTGAGTACACAATAAAGAGTTTGTTTCTGGCATGATCACCATCAAAGTTGCCAGCAGAAGTTAATTAAATACACACAAGTCAAAAACATAACAAAATAAAACAAGACAAGATAATTGTGTTCATACCGTTTTTGCTAACTCTTCTTAGAATAGGGCATTAGCTAAAATGGGAGATGGCTGAGGTTTGTGAGGCTATCTGTAGACAGAGAGACACTAAGAGACACAGTGAGACATGATGGTAAAAATAATTTTCAATTAAAAACTTGCACATCAAAAGAGCAAACAAAGCAATTATATTCATACATCTTTTTTTGTGAACTCCTATTACAATAAGGTGTTAGATTGCATGGGGGAAGTAATGGTAGTTGCTGAGATCATTGGGGAGCAGAGACAGAGAAGCAGTCAGCAGTGGGGTGATACATGAAAATGAGAATCTCTTTTTCATTAAAAACTCCAACATCTATTACCAAACAAATAAGTATGTTCAGGCCTTTTTGGAATATGTCCCTTATAATAGATAATAAGCCACGAGGGGGAGGTAGCAGCAGCTGTTGAAACAGTGTTTGAGTTGAAAGATTAGGAGTGTCTCATCTCTGACAGAAGAAATTCATTTTAATAATAAATATGTGTGTGGGGATGGGTTGGCTTTTTATGATGATGAATGCAGAGCATTCATCATCATCTTTTTTGTTTCAGTTCTTGGGTACCATACCATCATACTTGTACATCATGTAGTACTTATCTAACTGTGTATCAAATTTTGATGAAAATCCAGATGTTAAGCATTAAAATTTACTATGCTGAAACAGGCAAAGAGGTAGTGAAATTTTCGATAAAATCCAAAAAGTCTCTTTTCCACAGTAATTTACAAAAAACATTTCTTTTAAATAATGAAGAATATCTCATCTTTGATTGGGGAAGGAAACACATGATTTTTCATGTTTTCTTCATCAAGTTATGCAAAATCGATGAAAAAATATCAGAATTTTCACATATTCTTCCGGTCTATGAGGTTTAAATGCCATGGCAGGCAGAGACAGGTCATCCTTTTTAAAGTCAAGATATTCCAACATATTCCTTTAAATGCATACTGTGATGTAGTTAATTTAGATAAGTCATGTCAACACAAGATTGGAGCTATGACTGCATAGAGCATTGATATGCATTCATATATTGCACATGCCCATCATGTCATCACTTTGCCGACCATGATCTCTCACAAAGCATCCAGTCATCAAAAAAATATTAGGTTGTGCCATGACTACTTCAGTTTTTTTGGTACGAGATAGTTTTGTCCATGATCTAGAATCATGACATTCTGTGACTTGCATCCAGACATGGAAAGTTGATGTCATGATATGATTCCCAAACATATCTGGATATGAAAAAATCAAACCTAGATATATTGAAATAGACACAGCTAAATATGGAATCACATATTTTTGGAACTTCAGAGGTAATTTTAATATAAAACAATTGAAACATTTGGTGGATTCAAACTTAGATAGATCAAGACTCTTAATTGTCTTTTATATATCAAAACTCCTCTCATTTCTTGGCATTGTTTTCCAATGTCATGATTGAAAATCAGAGAGCAGTTAGATATTTGATTGAGGATTTGTATTTGCTTTTGCTGCCATGTCTAAATATGTTGTTGTGTCTATCAGTGTAGCTGTTGCCACCATTGTTGTTGTTACCATTGCTGCCATTGTTTTCATCATAAATGAGACTGTTGTAGTTGTAATCATGCCATTGTGTCTCTCCTTTTTGCCATTATTGTTGCTACTGCCGAATTTGCTGCCAACATGTTTGTTGCTACTTTTTTCATTTCCATCACTACTTTTGATGCCAACATTCTTGCCATTGTCACAGTTGATGAAGTCACTCAAAAACAGTCCATCATTGCATGTACATAAGGATTAATCAACAAACAGCTTGCTTGGTTCCCTTCTGTTTTGTCTTCATGCCAGTCAAGCAATGATCCACTTTATCACTGGGATAAAACTACCAAAACCATACATCAGCCAGCAGTGAATCAACACCCACATTACTGGCAGCGTCGCTGAAAGGCAAACATGATATTTCATCAATCTCATCTTGATTGTAACTGATTTCAATGCATTGGCAACTTTTCGGTACCTCCATTGGAATGTTATGAAGTTGAGGGAAATGGTTCAATAAAATTACATTTAATCAATTGAACCTTAGGAATATGGTACAAGTTAAAGCTTTCATCTCAAATTCAACACTTTTATTACTGTAAAAATCCATTTAAAGGCCACACCAAATGTGATGAGATTCAGTAAAGTGTGACCTTCACACCATGTCTTTGGATTTTTAAAGCTAGTGAAGAATCATGATAATGAAAAATAATGAAATTGTAGTACCATACTTCTATCCTTTTTGTTATGGCTTCTCATGTTTGCACCAATTTATTTTGGTAGTAGTGGGACTTCTACCATCTTTCCAACTCATTGCCAACTTTTATGTCAAGCCAGCCACAAGTTTGGTAGCTTCTGGCTCTGTGGCTTCCAGTTTGGTGGCTTCTGACTTGGCATCTTCCAGGTTGGTGGCTTTTCAGTTCATCTGTGTTGGTTGATTGATTTGGGATCAGTGGTGACTGTTTGGGTGGTTTTGCCACAGCTGGTTGTGTGGCATCAGGTCTTGCTGTGGTGGGTTTGGCATCTGAGGGTTCAGCAACAGTGGGTTTGGTGGCAGCAGTTTTGGTGGCAGTGGGTTCAACAGCAGCAGGTTTGGTGGCAGCGGGTTCAGCAGCAGCAGGTTTGGCGACAGCAGGTTTGGCAGCAGTGGGTTTGGTGGCGTCAGGAATAATTAATGAAAGCAATCGCATTTTAACTGTTTCCTAGTCAATGGGTTACTTTTTCTTAATCTAAAACTAGATTAGTTTACATTCTAAAAACTTTAAACATGCTATCCCATCAG
>JALLPD010002182.1:0-10609 GCA_036940065.1 Cyclotella cf. meneghiniana
AGAGGTTAACTTGGGGGAAATGGATACATCAACCGGGGAAAAAGAGAGCTACTGGGTATTAGCCATCAGAACAGCAAGGCAGCAACACCGCCTAACTCATCCCTCACAAACATAAAGTAAAAACTTTATATGCCCAGGATATCACCTGGAAGGAGAGCCCGACTCTCAGGCAGTTACGACCGCCCCTCTCAATGCAACACATTGGGAGCCTAAAGACTCCGGTAGGGTTAAATATGTCTAGGTAGCGTAACACATACCTAATTTGCTAAGTTGTTGTTGTTGTTGGCAATGGGAGACGGGCTATGGCAATGGCAGCAGTGGCAAATATTTTTTTTTTTGCCAGCAATTGCTCACATGCTGTCATTTTTAAATTACCAAGAATGCGAAGGCTGATAATGGGCCATAGCATAGATAAAATGAAAAAATAATTGCACGGGCCATTTGTTTGCAGTCATTTTAAAAACATCAAGAATGCGAAGGCTGGTAAATGTGCATTTTGAGGTGCAAACACGATCCGGCAATATTGCAAAGCTATTCCCAAATGCGGAGTTGAGTATTGCTCAATCCAGACATGGTCAATTTTTTATATTGGCTATTACTAATCCGGCTCTGCAGTCATTTTAAATATGCAAGTGTGCATAGGTTTGTACAGGGCAATAGATAAAACTAGAAGCAAGTGTTTTTGCGGTCATGTTAATAATGAATAACAAGTGCAAAGGCCGGTCAGAGTCCTTTTAAAAGGGTGCACAGGGGTAAAGAGGTATTAGGTTAATAATTTGTTGGTAAATTCCAGTAATTATCATTTAGTTGAATCTTTAGGTATTTTAGCTGGTATCATTTAGCAAAACCACATACAATCACCTTTATATGTCAAAAGGTAAAAAACTGACTGAAGGAGGAGGAGAAGGAGGAGAAGAAGGAGGAGGAAATGGAGAAAATTTTCCAATTATAATACAACTAAGCTTTTAAAAAAGCTTGACATTTGTGCAATGAATTTTATTTGAAGAGGTTAGGGTTATGTTGGACACTACTTCTAAGAAGACATGTGATTCACGAGAGTGATATTTGTTCCAGGCTCTGTGGGGACAGTACGCATCTCGCATCTCGTTCCAAGAAGAAACAACACCGCTCACAAGGTCAGGAAGCCACGAGTGGTTACTCGGAATGCAGTGAGCTTTTGAGTGAACCTATCACGGTTGGCACTTTCCAAACTCCTGCTAACGTCAGCAAGTAATTTGTTAAATGCGTCGTTCAGCAATGCCTGGTTAGCTGCATCCTGTGTGCTCATCAAGTGATCTTTGTAAGTTGTGAAACTGGATTCGCTCGCTAGCATTAGACTGAGCATGGGCCGCATGACAGCCCAGTGATTCTGGGGTGGCCCAAACAGTAACAAGTTGAACAAAGTAGCTGTGAGGCTGGAGAATAGATTTGGCTGTGCCGCCAAGTGCTGTTCCAGGAGTGAAGAAGAAAGAAACAATGAGTAATCAAGGGGGGAGAGGAAACTTGAGCCCTAACCAATGATGAAAACGCACCTTGTTGAGATTGTGCACTTCGGGTTTGTCCTTTCCGCTGTTTTCATAGTAAAATGTAGCCAAATGATCAATACTGTTGGCACAGGTCGAGCCAATCTGGGCATCACTTGATTGCAGCCCCTCGTGTACAGCATTCATCAACTGCATAAACACCCTGGTATCCAATGCCATAGTTGTTTTGTTGTGATTGCGGAACATAATCTCAATGAAGCCAAATACAGATTTGCTCAACTTTGGATAGGCAATAACATGATCCAGGGGGATGCTGAGCGACAGTTTCAACGAAACATCCAATGCATTGTCCAAAGCGGGGTCATTATACAATGCAAACACACCAAAGCAGACATAATTTCCGCCGAGAGCAGAGTTGAGAACACTCAGTGCAAGAGAAATACCTTTGTATCTCATTTTGTAAATATCTCCAGCCGGTGCTGCAGTGTTGGCTAAAATTCTTCGACCAAAGGCACAAACAACGTCGCTGGTGGCACGGAAGAGTAATATGCCATTCGGAGAACTCTGGTCAAAATTGACACGGTTGGCTTTGTTGTGACAGAATTCTTGCATGAACCGAAGCAAACTAATAATCACATCTGGTTGATCATACCACAAATCAGCAACTTTTGAAAATAGAGGCATGTGATGCGGTTCGAGGATGTCAAACATGGCCCCGTACGCTTTGCGATTGTGTAAACTAATGGCAACACCACGGAGATCCCTAAACACTCCAATCAATGGTTGACGAGCAACCTCACTTCTCAATTGAGATGAATCAAGTGATCGAAGCTGCGACATAGTTTTTATAATAGGCTCCATGAATTGTTCAAAATCGATCCCAAGCTTCTCTTCTCCACCAGGGGAGAGCAGCAGACGAACCAGTATTGCGTGGAAGGTAGTTCGGTGCCTTGAGTTCGAAGGTACGTTCAAGAATGGAAACTCCTCGGGGGTATGATGACTCACGAGATATTTGACAGTATCCAATGTCAACAGCAGTTTCGAACTGCTGTATCCACTAGCGATGTCTGTCAAGAGCTCCAACGTCTTCGCAATGATGTCGTAGTCATCGGGCCAGAATTTGAGGTTCTTTCCAATTTTTGTTACAATGAGATTTGCAATGACCGTATGATCGCCCAGGCCCATGTGTTCAAACATGTTTTGATAAACTTTTTGCTTTGTAGAGGGGACTGATTCCAGTTTCATCCCACCAATGGCGCTGCTGGATCCCGATGACTGCTGATGGAGAAGAAGGGAGAAGACAGCACATTTACGCAACAAATGGTCCAAACATCCGTAAACAAACAAAATCACAGCAACAACATACCTGCTCCCACATAAACATGTACACACGTCTAAAATTCTGGAAGTAATACAACAGTGCTACTTCCAACTTCGAATCCGCCTTTCCAGCCCCATTCGAACTTGTCAATCGATAATCAATCCCCTGCGCCAGCTGAAACACCCGCTTACTTAAACTGGCATCCAACGTCTCCTCCCCGTCCCCAATTCTAGACGAAGACCAACTGTGCCCTCCCACAATCGCCCCAACGATATAAGTCAACCACGTCAATTGACCCTCAAGGATAGCCACCTGCTGTGCGACACTGGGGGGAGCGCTCTCGGTACTAGACGAAACAAGATGAGCCATAAGCTCCTGATACTTGGTCAACAATGGATCGAACTTGGCAAGTATGATGTTCGTCGAGGCGCTGTATTGAAATCTACAAATGGTGGGAATTCGATCCATCTGCTCCATGAGAGATCCATCGTCCTCCAAAGGATCCTCCAACGCCCCCTCGCTGCGGAGGACGGTTTCCACCGACCCCAGCATACTGTCGATGTAGCATTCCACCACGTTCAAAATATGATTCTCCAATGCCTGGACGTGTCCCTTATTCCCCGTTTCGGGCCTCACATACGGGACAGCGGCGACCAATCTTCCCCACAGAGTCAACAGATAATGAATCGAGTTGGTACTGTACTGCCAATTTCGAATGGACTGCGTGGTAAAGGAAGCTGCCAAGTCCAACCACTCCAAATACCCCTCGGCTTTGACCAATTCACTTAGTTGATAATTCGACTTGATCCTCCCCAACAAACGACAGAACTGATGATAGTTATCTTGATGTTGCAATCCCGTTTGGTTCTTGAGCAATTCTCGAATGCCAGACATGATTTTTCCCAAGAAGGCCTCTCGTTCCTTATCGCACGTGAACAAGGATCTGCGTACCGAACACAAGAGTATCATGGCCTCCATGGCCTTGCTGGAGCGAGGAGGGTCGGTATTGGCGTAAAAATCGAGCAACAGTTCGGTGGTGGCGGGATCTTGCAGGAGAGGTCTCCAATTGGAAGGGGCTTGGATGGTCCCCACGTCTTCGGTGGATTCGTCGGGATTGGTCCCGATGAAGTCAAAGTTGAGACAGCGAACGGTGAGGGAGAGTGCTTGTTCTCCAAGGATTATTTCTTGTTGGGGGGTCGCGGCTGTAGTGTAATGATAGCGGTGATTATGAGAGAGAAGTTGAGATGACAACATGGACAAGCACAGCTGCAAGACAGCCGTAATAAACATATGATGCACTCACCAATAGCCCGAGTCTGCAACTGCCTCAAGGTAGTCAACCCCAATTGAAAAACCTTGAACAAACACAAATCCCGAAAGCTAACACTGGTCTTCCTGTGCTGCGTCAGAGTCCTTCCACTCGATGGCACGTTCAACTCGTCCACCAGCTGATTCAACAATTTGAGGCCCAAAATACAATGATCCACCGTCGCCTGCAAAAACTTGGTAACATCCTCCGTGAGCTCGCGATGAGTGGCGTCATCGAACCATCCCAGCTTGGTAATACGACAAACGAGCTTGATGAGCGACAGCGTGACAAAGTCTTGCAGCGCCGGGCCGTTGTTGGCCAGATAGCCCAATACGTAATTCCGTATGTCGATGCGTTGGGCTATGGTAAAGTTGTTCCAGTGCGTGGAGATGAGTTCCGTGAGGCTGTTGGATGCCACGAGCAACGCGTATTGAGAGTGGGAGCGATCGAGGATGTATTGACATTGGGGGATGAAGGAGGCGGAGGATTGGAGGGAGAGGAGGCGGGACTGGGCTTCTTCGCGGGAGATCGGGTCTTTGATGCTGTGACTGAGGGGTTTGCCTAAATACAGGGTTTCGCATAGGGATTCCACGTGGGCTAGTTGGGCGTCGTCCATGGTCGATGGTTGGTAATGATGGCGATTGATTATGATGATATTGTGCCTGGGAGTTTTGTCTCGTGTTTGTGGTGAGCACGCGATTTAATATGGTCCAAAAACTCAATGTTGTGAGATTGTATATTTTCAAAGATCAACGGGTCACCGAGTAGAAATCTTGTCCAACCTGTTTGACAAGTCTGCCAGGGATGCCCTTTCGTTATTGGTTTCGCTCTCTCTTAATATCGATTGGAGAGGCGAATGCTACAATAGATGATTGATGGTCACGCATCGAGAGACCTGTTCATGCCCGTGGAGTCCTATGGAGATGATGGTGGTGGATTTTTGAGCCATATCATTATATTTTTTATTATTCGTGCAGCAGAAATTTTCTGCTGTTGGCAGGTTTTGACAATTTTGAGACTCGAACGCCCTCCAAATGACCAACGATATTCTAGAATATCCGATGTACAACTACACGCGTAACGGGGGGAGTTTTAGAATGAATGCCCCCTTAAAACAAATACGAACTGAAACCCTGAAATCCTCGTGGAATGGACAGCGGAGTGACACAAAGTGACCCCACTTCTTTCTATGTATTACATCATAATGAATCGGGTACTGTACCATACCAAAATACCATACAATACTATGGTACCATACCCCCCAATCTTTCCTTCCGTTATAGGCCATTCGCATTTGACTGGCTGGGTTATATATTTTTTAACCCACCTGTTTTTCTGTTTTTTCGGGACATTTCCCCCAGGCGATTTTTCACGCCTGCGACTGGGTTAAAATCGTTCAATACATAAAACGTGCCAACGAATAGAACGCGTTTGTGGGGTAAAGCGTCGTCGATTCTTTGCAGCGGGTTTTGTATAAAAAACTACAAAAGCTATCTCGTCAACCATGTCTTCGTCCGTCAACAACAACTCACCCTTCGCCTGGTTGGGCCTTCTAAAATGGAGTCTCGCCTATTCTGACGGCACTCGTTCCTCTGGCGAGGAATTCAAACCCATGAGCAAAGCAGACGTAGAATTCCTAGAAAAGGTGATGAAGGAGGGCATCATCGATGAGGGGGAGCGCATGAAGGAGATTCTTCGAAGTTTGACGGAAGGGGTGGAGAGAGTGTTGAATGAGAGCGTAGTTGGCAGGGAAGAAGAGAAGAAGAAAGATATTTCAGAAGACGACATGTTAGAAATGTTTCAAGAATTGCGCGACATTGTTGAACAAATCGATTATGCACGAGCCTTTATGGCTATGGGTGGCATTACATTCTTACTCGGATGTGCCACAACTGAAGGGAGTGTCCCCAAATCGATAAGAAAGTCATCTCTTTCCGTATTGGCTACGATGTGTCAAAATAATCCTCCAGTACAGTTGAATTTATTGGAGGCAGGTCACATCCCTCAACTGATCCAGTTGTTCTTTGATTACTCGCCAACAGGCAAGAACGGAGACATTGGTGATGACTCTATCAGAGAAAAGGTTGTGCAGACTTTAAGTGCGAGCATTAGAGGACACGCCATGGCTGAACATATTTTTTGTCAGAACGAGCAGGCAAAGACGATGCTGCGACTAGGTCTGGGTATGCCTCAGGCATCAGATCAAGCAACAGCAATGGCAGAAGAATCTTTGGCAAAGCCTTCAATGCAGTTGCGTAAGAGGTCTCTGTTCCTTTTGAAAGCTTTGTTAACAGCAGACGAGGTAACCTCTGAACGTATCATGCAACATGAATGTTTACTTAACTTTGTCTGCAAACACGAAATCAATCCTGAATGCGAAGAGGAAGCTGAGATAAGAGAGATGGGTCTTGAAATGCTGACGGAACTAATTGCGCGACACCCTTCGTCAGCGGGTGTGGAATCTATTATCTCACCAGCGGCAGGAACTATAATCGCACGACACAAAGAATACATTGCCTCGGTAGGTGTAAAACGGATTAAAGAAATAAAATGCCTAGAAGAAAGCAGCGAAGAACGTGATTATGCAACGCTCGAACTCGAAGCATGGGAACAACTGATGATCGCCTTGTCGAAGATTGATGAAACTCTGCACGATAATCAAGACTGTCAAGGTGATGACAGGACTGCCCCGGTTTTGTTCTAACGAACTCTTACTAACAATATCTGAACACTAGGTTTTATTGAGAACTCAGATTATTTACAAGCCAATATTAGATAGTAAAGATAAGGACAACATCAAAAAGATGCAAAATAACTTCGAATGAGGAGTGAGAAACTGTGTTGTCCTCAGCAGATAGTGCACAGTTGATCGAAATAATGTGCATAGAGGCAGAGAATATGAAGTTCAGATGAAAGATGACATGACTTACCCAAGGAAAAGATATGGTGGAAAAAATTGAGTGGCTGCAAAAATTAAATCCCAGGAGAATTTGCTAGGGGAAAAATAAGATTAATCTCCAGAAGATTTTGATTTACTCCTGTGGGCGGACTTTTTTGACCCAGCGGAATCGAACACCCAGTAGCTGACATGACTCTATACGGGCTAAAAATGGGTTATGTGCCCAAAAAATGCATTTACCCCAGGATAAACCCCAGTTGTTGGAAAATGGCCTAATTCCCCTAACTACACTCCACTAAATCTAGGTAGATAGATACTACCAGTTGATTATGTAATAAGAAACCATGTTGAGATATGTTTTACTTTACATAATCCAGAAAAAGTGACAGGAAGGGACAGAATTCTCAAAACAGGAGATTGAAATACGTCCAACTAATTTTTTTGGTGACTGCCTTGAAAATAATTCAAGACCCCATATTTACACTTTCATGAGCCTTCAAATGACACTGCCAAATTTTTCTTGACCAATTTTTTCAGTAATAACCCCATGCTG
This sequence comes from Cyclotella cf. meneghiniana, assembly GCA_036940065.1. Classification (NCBI taxonomy): domain Eukaryota; phylum Bacillariophyta; class Thalassiosirophyceae; order Thalassiosirales; family Thalassiosiraceae; genus Cyclotella; species Cyclotella cf. meneghiniana. The sequence continues at coordinate 7,567 of JALLPD010002182.1, forward strand.
TCCCAAAAACAGAGAGTTTATGAATTCCATAATCCCACAAGCAGGTTTGCAAGGTATATGGTTGTCACAAATATTTCGAAGAGGAACTGTATTAGGTTTATGATGAAATTTCTAGGTCATGATGGCCAATAGATAAAATGGTGGATGCCTAAGTAAACAAGTTACAGAGAAGCATCCCTAAAAAGATGCATCCAAAATTTTTTATGTCTGTCTCCGGATTTGCTCCAAAAGTTTGAAGTAGTTTATATTTCGAATCGGATTTTCAATGTTGTTTAAAATAGATACATTCACCAACAGAATTAAAGTGATTTAAAAAATTCAACATTTGGTGACACTAGGCATCGTTTGGCCTCATGAGGCCAAACGATGCCTAGTGTCACCAAATGTTGAANATGAGGCCAAAAAGGCACCTTGCATCATTTGGCATTACTTAGCCTCATTAGGCCAAAATGGCATTACGTTGCATCATTTGGTATGATGTGGTGTCAAATTGGCATCACTCGGAATATATTCTATCGTGTCATATGCTACAATTGGGGAATTGTAGGCTCACTAATTAGCTACATTTGGTAATGCATACAAGTAGGCAGCTGCAAGAATAGAAGTTGGTAGTTACAAGAAAACAATATTGAATTCAAATATACATCTCAGCAAGTTTTGCATCAGCCAATAAAGCAGATTAGAGTAAAAGCTCATTAAAGTAGATGTCCTTGGACTTGATGGAATCATGCTGCTTTGATGAAACCAATTGACTTTTATTGCATGCATGCTTAGTTGTTGTCATTTATGCCACTTTGAACAACTTTAAATTATTACTTAGTTAAAATTGAAAAAACTCTTTTAATCACAAGAGTACATACCATCATAATCAACACTAAACAAAGCTTCACCTCTTTGAATTGCAAGCTGTGAGTAACAGAAATTGCAGCAAAGACATCATAGTGCACCCTGACATCATGGCAACATGCCTATTTAAAAATCTGCCATTGTTTGAGTCTCCTATTGATTGTTTACTGATGAGCCCAAACCTTCTTCATCATTTGTTGCCATTCCTCTGGAATTGCAACACATGCAAGACATTTGACATGGAGTGGTGCCTCACCACTGTAGCCACAATCTGCCTCCATCCTCTAAAAAATGCTAAATGGAGTGGGATTTCAAAGTTGGTCCATCCACACTTCAAAAACAATCATTATGATTGTCTTATTTGTACCTGTTCTCAAATTTAATCTGCCAATATATTAGAATATATGTATCTATAAAGTAAGAATAAAATAATGTGAACTCACAACAGACTCCAAGTCTAAAATTTCCCCAATGAATGGCCCGACGTAATTCCTAAGAATCTTTGGATCAACTGACCTTGTGTCCATCTGCAGCTACACATGCTGGCTCTTCAGTAGGGTAGCACTCCATACAGAAGAGTGCCCAGATCAGATGGACAATCTGACCTTGATGAGGGAGGAGGATGCACTGCAAAAGCATTGTCCATGGCACAGCTGCTACTTCCGCACCACATCCAAAGAAGACACAATATCTACAGTCTTAAGATGATTGAAATCACATAGATTCACTATGGCAGTTTTGGATCTCCTTGCCAAATGGTATAGAAATCAGCAGGAGCTGGGAGGCTCTCTCAAGGTTCCTTGGATGCTCCGCACTGAGACTCCTGCTGTGGTATTGAGTTGGTGCTGATGTTGCCAACTGAAGGATCCATTTTTGGAGTGTGTGTGGATGTTAGATTTTGACCTATTCTGCCATTGTTATTGATTCAAACAATGATGGTACATGATCAATAAAATAGACATGAATGGATGACTTCGACATTTCACCTTGATGTACAATACATCTCTGTGCAAGTGGATGGACAATGATGATACATGCATGTAGCAGAGCACAGATGAAAATATGAATACAAAGAACAGACAGAGTTGAATGACATTATCAACTCCCTCTGTTTTGTAATGAACTTGACCTAATATGTTCTCTAAATTGATATATGGTGACATAAAAAACACGTGTCTTTAAGAAAATGTCTACTTTCAAACAGTAAGTGGATTTTGAAGATAAAACCATTTTGGTCCAAATCAGCTTAATCTTTGGGAAATGGTGCCATTTTCCAAAGATTAAGCCAACTTGGGCCAAAATGGTTTATCTTAAAGATAAGCTCAATCTTTAATTTCCTTATAGAATTTGTACTGATTCATATGTAGACTGGCTTAATCTTATAGAAAAGGCTTAATCTTAAGATTATGCCATTACTCAAAGATTCACCTGATTTGAGCTTAAATAGCTCAATCATAAGAATTTGCTTAATCTTAAAATTAATCCATTTTCAAGATCAAGCCATTTGTCTTGATTTTAAAAATGAGTGATTGGCTTAAAAAATGAGACATGTGACTGCAAGAATTGGAGTAAGTGTCATGCAAGATCAATCCATATATATCTTGTTTCTTTCAAGAAGTCAAGATGGAGTGTATGTATAAACTGACCCACAATGTCTCTGTTAAATCCACCACTGCCATACCCTCAAAGAAAATTTCAAAGACGCCACCTTAATCATCAAATTCAAAGTGGAAATCTGGAAATGATGCAAAGCAACTTTGTCTTGTAAAGCAAGGGGTTGTTGGCCTCTCTGACAGGAGTATAGCTGTTATCAAGCAGCTACATAGCAAGCAGCTACAAGGGCCCTAAAAGTCCTTGCTCAGCTTATCTGTGGAAAGCTTGAGAACAGCCATCTTGCCCAAAACATTGAAGGGGCAAGAAGGGTTCGGGCCGAGCTGGACCAACACAGCTGCTTTGTTGGTATTTTTTGAGCTCCTCAAAGTCTTGTCCTTTTCACACGCTACCATGAAAACAGGGCAGTAAAGGGGAAGATGAAGTGGATTCCATTTTTTGGCAGAAGTTTAGGATAACAAAGACAACATATCCTTCTTGCTGGGATCACAAGACACCCAATTATCAAACGACAAGATGCAAGATCTTTGCAATAATATCCAGCTGCAGCAAAAATGCCTACTCCCCAAAAGCCCTTATCTTCTAA
>JALLPD010002183.1:0-10607 GCA_036940065.1 Cyclotella cf. meneghiniana
AAAAGTTGAAAGCAATGAAGGAAAACACCACATCTCTGGCCCCAGGAGGACTTACCGGTCACCTGAGGGCACAATTTTGTGGTACTAGCCGCGGGCAAGTTAGTGGCAGTGTTGGTTTGTGTGTATGTGATTTGCAGGCCAAGATACGAGGAGCTCCCTGTGAGAACATGAACTTTTTAATTGAAAGCCATCAAAGAATTAACAATCAACCAAACAAAAATGGTTCAAAAAAGAAACCGAATGCACTACCTTTGCAGAATAGATGTGTCGCATGGATTTGGGTGGTCTATGGGGGTGGAGTGGTTGTTTGTTGATGGGGGGAGAAGTTTGGATGGGTGCAGTGCACCAGAGTCTAGATTCAGCTGACTAAAAGATTGTGCTGTTTTGACACACGCAAAAGGAATCTGACTGATTCCTTCTATGTGTGGATAGCGCTCGTGATGGCAAAGAGAATGGTAGGTTCAGATCAGTGGGGGAGGTTGAAGGGCAGTTAGTAGGGGAGGGGGAAGATGGTGGCAGCGGAAATCATCATTGTTGCATAGTGTGGCGCTGAATCGGTGACAATGGCAGTGCAGTTGCTGCATCCCACTTGCAGCACAGCCAGAATTTGAGTCCAGCAGCTGGCCAGCTAGTGCGTGAGCTGGTATGTGGCCAGACCAAAGCTGCAAATTTCTTGGGAGCGATTTTAAGCTAGTATCATCAGTTACTGGGCTAATACATCCATTACTGAAAATGGGTCTTTACACACCCTCATAGTAAAGTGGCATAAACACAATAGCTGACAGTAACAGTAATAGACAAAAAAGGCAGTAATAATTCAGGAATTGGAATTCCGGAGTAATTTCCTCAGTAATTTGAAACTCAGTACAGTCACAGGACCAAGGGGCCATGTTTTATGTATTGCCTTTGAAAAAGAGCATGTAAAGCATGTAAGCTTTTTAAGTGAAAAACCCGTTCTACACATCACAGCATGTGATAAGTAACATAAGGAGTATAATAAATAAAACTGTTCATACCCTAATATATGGTACCTAAAAATTAGATAGTTTTTAGGACCTAGACAACCCCCATTAGGGATAAGTCAGCCTCAAATGACCGCAATCCCCCTTGATGTTTGCATCCCTCAAGTTCCCTCAAGTTGGCAAGGTGGCAGCTGGAGTTTCACCAGGGCATAGGTTTGATGAGGGTTTCAAGTAGGAGTGTGTGATCCCAAAAGTATTTTTACTTGTCCCATCAGATTCACTAACTAATCCAATATTGCTCAAGTTGGATTCAGGGAGGTGGTGGAGTTGCGTAACAGGAAGCCTTCTTGCTTGTGCAACAGCTAAGTCATTGCAAGGTCAAGAATGACTAGCCCAGTCACAGACAAGCCCCTATCATTTGGGAGCAAGCATGGAACAGCCCAATGGCCCACTACAACTGTGAAACATCCTGCACAATCACGCATCAGTTTGAAAATGACCACGTGCACGAGTCTTGACCAATCATGATACAGCCCTGTGATCAAACCATGGGTCCCATGAAGGCTAGTGGAGCACTCAACAGCCCGTGCAATCTAGCAAAGATTGCTTGCAAAGAAAGTGACTGTCTTGATATTGCCTCGAGATCTAAATTGACTGGGTTCTTGACTAAATAAATGGGTAAAAGTAAATTTTGCGAAAACTCTGATGATAATTATACGCTCATCATTATATGTTAATATATTATGTCTATATATGAATATGATATAGTGGATTTCAATGGAAAGAATTAAAACTGAACCATATAGAACTGGGGTACAATTGGGGGACAGGGGACAACAGGGTTACAATCTAATATATTATCCCCGAATGATAGCTGAGAGTGCAATTTTGACAGTCATGAGTTGCAACTCAAAATCAATGTCTGAGATTCTGTCACAGCATTTGCCTTTTTTACAGGGAACCAAGTCTCCAAGAAAGTGATGAAAAATTCAAATCATACTTAACAGCACTCGTGCCAAGATGATCAGAACTTATTTCCCAATTCGTGTGTTTACATTCTTTTTCAAATAGAAACTTGTTGATTGCATTTCGCAACCTCTTATAGGAAAGTTCACGACATTATTAAGCAGAAATCTGTTTTTATACGTCCTCATGGAATTTTTCACAAAACTTTGGTTATCGGGACATATTGGACCAAATTCACAGTCACCGTACTCTTTCCTGAACACACCAGTCATAAATTACTGATTAATTCCTTGAGTAGTATAGTTGAAGTCTGACCAACATTTCCAACTTTCAATATGTGCTTCCTCCTTAGCTTGAACAATGGTTTTCACAATTCTGTCTGATGCTGTCTTGTTTCTTTGTGGCATCACTGATAAAGAGAACTCTGGCGTATGCATGATTCCCCTCTTTAATGAGCAAAAGGGATTTGGAAAGTATGGGTTCATAATCCTCAATGATTTGGTGTGGAATCTGATTTCGGGCCCACATGCAATACAATATCTGGATAGCACAGTATCTACTGGACAGGTATTGGTTTCCTGAATCGTGGATTTGTTTCCTTCATCCCTGTAGGTGAAAATCCATAGAATGGAACAACTGACGATTTCCAGCACTGAACAGTTATCAATTGATGATGAATGAGTTGTATTTTGTTTTTCTTCACTATTTGTTTTTAGCTTCAAAGCTACTTTGGCTTCAGGAGGTTTTGACAATTCTTTCATGTTAAATGTGGTCAGTTTGGGACAGTAGTTGGGTGATGGTGATTGAGTGGGTTCTGAAGTCTTATCTCCTCTAGATTATTCTTCATATCATGCAATTGCTCATTATTGTTGAGGGAATTATTTTTTAAGGAGTATTTTCTGGTGACTTGGGCAATGGCGATTGAGTTGGTGATTCAATGATTCTTCTTTTTTCCTTGCTCCAAGCTCCTCTTGTTGTTTCCGCGAATCCTTCTTGAGTATCTGTTGATTCACAGCCATCTTCATCTCCTTCTCTTGTGTTTCTTTTTCCAGTTTAATTATTACATCTCTCACCACAGACGCTGGCTTATTTACAATTTGCCAAAAGGCTTCCCAATACACCTCATCAAATGTGAGAGGTACGGTGGGAAAAAGATCAAAACTTGGAATAGTAAACTTCCAGTCTTCCACCTGGCTCACTGACAACCCCTCGTTCCTTGGTTTGTGGTTACACCTGAATTAATACCAACTACGATGAGAAAAAAAGTTTGTTATGTAAATCAGAATGAAGGAAAATGTGACCTTACTTTGATACAATGCATCACAAATGCCAGAAATTGGGGTCAGGAAAACATTCTTAAAACAAGTGTATGTCCACTGTTTATTAAAACCTGCCCAAACCTTGTTTTGAATGAACATTTTTGTCCCTATTGACACTGTTGAAACCATCTAAGCTGAATCCAATGTATCCCACATGGTGCTCTTCACTTCTAGTGGCAAAAACCATTGTATCCTTCATATCCTTTAGGATGATGAATTTTTCCCAGTGTCAATATGAGCACACATTTGGAGGAGAATGATTCTCATTTACCTATCTTCCAGAGACAGAGTTCCAGTGGAATAGAAATATTTCTCCCATACAACATGTAACCACGAGTTCACTTGATGAAGGAGGGAACTAACTTCGTTAAAAAAGTGATCAATCTGATGATAAGCATTTTCAGTAACACTGCCTTTGACTATGTGATAAGTCTCAATAGAATTAAATTGACACAATGGATCAAACATATTGACAGCGGGGAATGGCTTCCAGGGAAACACTCTTGTTTAAATATCTGAACTCATTTTCTTTAAATATTTTCTGGGGGAACAAGCATCCACCTGTCAACCTCCAACAAACTATCAATGGAATCAAATAAATTGTCTCGCTGATGCAGAGAAAGTTTGGTGAGCAGGAGGCAAGAGGAGTAATCACTTCCACTACCGACATGCTGTAGATGACCACAACAACCTTTGTCATTCTTTACCTTCATGGGAAGACACATGAGTGACTGTGCACTGGGAGCTATGTGTGTTTGCATTTATTCTTGCTGTTTGCGAAGTTAACCCTTATCATGCAGTTTGTTTCTATGAAGGAAAGAAAAAATGCCCACTCTCTTAAATTTCAGGAGGAAATATGGATGGCAGTTCATTCTTAATGATGACTTGATAGAGGAGAATATTGAGTGCTATCAGATGGATTAGAGGGAAATCACACGCTTTGCCATGCCCCACCTCATGCACGGGTGTATTGCAATTGTCAATGGATCTGTGACAGTCTTCAGAAGTATCAACAGTATGCTTGCAGGTATCTTGGGTGTAGCAATTGCATAAGAACTTATTGTTCATGTCATCCTGGGGTCTGGATTTGTGGTACCTGCCACATTTGTCATGTTTTGGAGGAGCAGGAGCATGGCTACTGAGTCAGTTTAGTCAGCATTGGAAGTTGAAGTAGACGTTGAAGTAAGTGGTGTTACAATTTACTCCATATTCTTTCTAGTGAACATTATGACCCATTTGAAAGCTGACATTATGCTCTACAATCTGGTAACCTTTATTTTAGTCAGGATGCTTATTGTTTAAAAGATATTGCTTTATAAAGTTGAGGCTGAATTCAGTTAGTGTACCTCCTCACCAACCGATTGGTCCTATTCTCACCCCTACTGAATTCAGTAAAATCGACTGAATACAGTCTTTCTTAGTTCGAGCCTTGTTTTGTCCAAAATGTTTGGCGCAGGCCAGGAATTGGACTTGTTGATCTACAAAGGATCTGCTTCATAATGCTATAATATGCCGCTCTGTAATGCTTTCATTCATTATTAGGTACAATGCCAAAGAAGGGCACTGGCGTAATTTGTGTAATACTTATTCATTCAATTGTCTGAATTTTTGAGCACATTTTTTAGACAGTCATTATTTTTACTCCCGCCAAAAAATATGTAGGAATAGTATTGTTTTTCTGTGCCGTCAATGCATCAAAATGCCTTGCCGAAACCAATGTGACCCCAAACGGTTGGGAAGGGGAGTGACCTGCATTGTCCTCTGGAATTATCTTTGTTGGGAATCGCGCCACTTCAGCAGACTCCTTACCTTTGCTATCATGATGTTCAAGTTTGTGTTCTCATTCACGTTCACGTTCAAGGCAACGTCGTCTTTGTTGTCCCCATAGCAAGCCAATCGACGGTGTACGTACGCCAATCAACTGCATACTCTTTGATAGTGCTGAAAGCATCAATGAGTCCTCCGTGGCTTCTTATGCCTCATCTGCATGTTGGGCTTGGAGCAGTGATGATGAGAGTATTGATCACAACAATAATTATGAAGACCACAACGATCACCCCGTCACTATTTACTGTGGAGCGGAATACAACAACTACAATCCAATGGATCATTTGCAGGATATGCCGGAGTTGTCTTTCCTTAGTGGGGTGCAACAAATTAGGAATGATAGATAGGAGCAAACACGTTTGAAATGGAATGCTCATGTTGTTCAGCTACGACACGAGGGCTCATTCAAAAATGAGAACTTAATGTCCCTGCAAGCACATGGCAAACATATCCAAATTCTGGATCCATTGTTGCAGCAAAAGGAGTACAACAGCCATGGACTGGAGCCCATTTGGGTGGAACTTTTTGTTGGAAATGGGCTGCATGTCTTATCTAGTGGGAGACCAAAATGTCAACGCATGATCTTTGGCATGTGCAAAGATGCATCATATAAAGCTTTCATTTAGTTCATTAATGCTGTTAGCACGGCAATTGAAATGCCCTCAACATCAGAGCAATGAAATGCAATCTACAACCAATACAAACAAAAGAGTACAATTGAGATCATGGCTGGATGTGTTGCATGTATTGATGGTTTCTTTCAGCGTTGTAATAGACAGACTAAAAAAGAAGTTGCCAATGTCATTTCTTATTACTCGGGGCATTGCGAGTCGTATGGATTGAACGGCCAGGCACGTGTTAAGCCTGATTGGCAATTCATGTACTTTGGAGTTGATAGTCCAGGATCAAAAAATGACAATATATCATACACACAAGCTGATGAATTGAAAGCTGCATTGTCATCTCTTCAACTTGGGCTCTTTGGTTTGGGAGATGCAGCCTATGCATGATCCGAGCACATATTGATTCCATTCACTGGAGCAGATAGACTTGACCCCGCCCAAGATACCTTTAACTACTACTTAGCTCAACTGTGTATTTGGGTAGAAATGGCCTTTGGTAGGCTAGTGACAAAGTTTGGACTCACTGGAGGGGAAGGGGCATCTTTCAGCACATCATCATTGCTGTAGGGCAAAGAGGACATGGTGGATATTTTGGTGAAGACAGCAACGTGATCTTTGTAGATGCTAGGCAATTGGGTGGTGGGCGTGATGACGGGAGGGTTTACCAAAAAGTCTGTGTGATGCCTACATGTGAGTGCAACTACTCAAACTTGCATCAGATCCCATTATCCTGTGACCTAAAAAATGGGAGGTTGTGTGCACATAACCGGCCTTGGTTGTCAAGATTTTTTTAAAAGCTTAGTTGTATCAAGCTTCTTTTAAATCTTAGTTGTATCAAGCTTTTTTAAAAAACTTAGTTGTTCAACATATGAGAATCATGCTTTTTTTAAAAGCTTACTTGTATTAAAATTGAGAAATTTTTCTCCTCCTTGTCCTCCTCCTCATTCTTCTTCTTCTCCTATGGTCAGCTTTTTCATATTTGACATATATAAGTAATTACAAGTGATTTTCTATATGATTACCTGCAAAATTACAAACAGATATGAAGTAATGACCATTATAGGTATTCAGCAAAATGTATCAAATTTATACCTTATTCTGTTCTCATCACCCATCACCCTCACCCTTCACCATCACCTTTTACTCATTGCCCATCCCTGCTACCCGTCCCGTCCACCCACTGCTGATGCCCGTCCCTGTCACCCCCGCAGTTGCCCGTCACTGTTGCCATTGCTGCAGTCACCGTTGCTGCCGTCGCCATTGCTGCTGTCACCGTTGCTGTTGTTGCCATTGCTGCCATCGCCGTTGCTGCCATCACCGTTGCTGCTGTCGCCGTTGCTGTCGTTGCCATTGCCAATGTTGCTGCTAGTCATAAGAGTGCTAAGGGTGGGTATGTAAGCATGATGATGGGTACACATGAGGATGGGAGTGTGGGGATGGGATTGTGGGGATGGGAGCATGGGGAGTGGGGATGGTAGAACAGGAGCATGGGGATTAGATCGTGCTGCCATTGCTATTGCTGCTGTTGCCACTGCCAATTTTTGAGGGTGGGTACGTAAGCATGATGATGGGTACACATGTGGATGGGAGTGTGGGGATGGGAGCGTGGGGAGTGGGGACGGTAGAGTGGGGACAAGAGCATGGGGATGGGATCATGCTGCCGTCGCTATTGCTGTCATTGCCATTGCTGCCGTCACCACTGCTGCTGTCACCATTGCTGCCATCACCTTTACTGCCATTGCTTTTCCGCCTTTGCTGCCAGTCATGTCAGTGCCAATTTTTGAGGTAGGGTACATGAGCACAATGATGGGTACATATGTGGTTGGGAGTGTGGAAATGGAAGTGTGGGGATGGTAGAGTAGGGACAGGAGCATGGGGATGGGATCGTGGGGATGGCAGGATGGGGATGGGAGACTAGGGATGGAAAAATTTTTCTTTTTGTCTTTTGACAAAAAAACGACTTCTTTGATCGAATAATTTCATTTTGGACATTGCCAAGGAAGAGTGGGAGGGGTGTCATATTTTTTTGGTAGTCTGTTTTCAGACTTAATTTTTGTTTTTGTAATAGATTTGAGATGGGAGCATGAAGAAGGGCACATGGGGACTGGAGAAAATAGTAACATGGAATCAGAGTGTGGGAAGGGGAGTGATTTTTTTGTGGGAGTCTATTTTCAGAGGGCGATGGGATGTCAGGATGGGAGAATGAGGTTGGGAGACTAGGGACAGCTAGGAGATGGAAGTGCGGGAAAATTTTTTCTGGTTGTCTTTTGTCAAAACAAAATTCCTTTTGGGAATGGGAGCTGTGAGCCTGGGGATGGATGTGTGGGGGAGCATGGAGCATTTTTTTTCTGGTTGTCATTGTCAACAAAAAATGTTTTTTTGATCAAATTGGGGCAACTTTTTCGGGTTGTCTGTGTCAATTCTTTTTGATCAAATGATTTAATTTCTCAAATCCATTGCTGCCGTCACCATTGCTGCCGCTGCCATTGCTGCCATCTCGCTGCTGCAGTTGCCATTGCTGCCATCACCATTACTGCCGTCGCTTTTGCCGCCTTTCTACCAGTAATGTGAGTTCCAAGGTTTGAAGGGTACGTATGCATGATGATGGTACACATGTGGATGGGAGTGTGGGGATGGGAGTGTGGGGATGGGAGTGTGGGGACAGTAGAGTGAGAACATGAGCATGGGGATGGGATTGTGGGGATGAGAGCATGGGGATGGGAGACTGAGGATGGCAAAATTTTTCCTTTTGTCTTTATAAAAAAATCAATTTTTTGATCAAATGATTTATGCATGGGGATGGAATCGTGCTGCCGTTGGCATTACTGCCCTTGCCATTGCTGTGGTCAGCACTGCTGCCGTCACCACTGCTGCCGTCACCATTACTGCCATCGCTTTTCCGCCTTTGCTGCCAGTCATGCCAGTGCTAATTTTTGAGGTAAGGTACGTGAGCATGATGATGGGTACACAGTGAATTGGAGTGTGGGGATGGGAGCGTGGGGAGGGTAGAGTGAGGATGGGAGCATGGGGATGGGATTGTGAGGATGGCAGCATGGGGATGGGAGACAAGGGACAGCAAAATTTTTCTTGTTCGCGTTTGTCAAAAAAATGACTTATTATTTCATTTTGCACATTGCCAAGGAAGAGTGGGAGGGGTGTCATTATTTTTTGGTAGTCTGTTTTCGGACTTAATTTTTGTTTTTCAAGAGATTTGGGATGGGAGAGAAGATGTAGCATGGAAACAGAGTGTGGGAAGGGGAATGATTTTTGTGGTAGTTTGTTTTCAGAAGAGGATGGGATTGTTGGGATGGGAGCATGGTAATGAGAGACTGGGAACAGCTAGGAGATGGAGTGTGTGACAATTTTTTCTGGTTGTCTTTTGTCAAAACAAAATTCCTTTTGGGAATGGGAGCTGGGAGCCTGGGGATGGATGTGTGGGGACAAGAGCATGGGGCATTTTTTTCTGGTTGTCATTGTAAACAAAAAGTGTTTTTGATCAAATTGTGGCAACTTTTTTCTGGTTGTCTGTGTCAAAACATATTTTTTTGATCAAATGATTTAATTTCTCACATCAGTTGCTGCCATCTCCATGGCTGCAGTCACCGTTGCTGCTGTCACCGTTACTGTCGTCGCTTTTGCCGCCTTTGCTGCCAGTCATGTGAGTGCCAATTTTGAGGGGTACATAAGCATGGTGATGGTACACATGTGGATGGGAGTGTGGGGATGGGAATGTGGGGACAGTAGAGTGGGGACAGGAGCATTGGGATGGGATCGTGTGGATGAGAGCATGGGGATGGGAGACTGGGGATGGCAATTTTTTTCTTGTTGTCTTTTGTCAAAAAATCACTTTTTTGATCAAATGATTTAATTTTGCACATTGCCAAGGAAGAGTGGGAGGGGTGTCATTATTTTTTGGTTGTCAGTTTTTAGACTAATTTTTTGTTTTTGTACGGGATTTGGGATGGGAGCATGAAAAAGGTCACATGGGGACTGGAGAAGATGGTAACATGGAATCAGAGTGTGGGAAGGGGGGTCATTTTTTTGTGGTGTTCTGTTTTCAGAAGGGGATGGGATTGTGGGGATGGGAGCATGGGTATGGGAGACTTGGGACAGCTAGGAGATGGAAGTGTGTGACAATTTTTTCTGGTTGTCTTTTGTCAAAACAAAATTCCTTTTGTTAATGGCATCATGGAGTAGGGAACCTGGGTATGGGAGTGTGGGGGCAGGAGCACGGAGCATTTTTTCTGGTTGTCTTTGGGAGCCTGGGGATGGATGTGTGGGGACAGGAGCATGGAACATTTTTTTCTGGTTGTGATTGTCAACAAAAATCATTTTTTTGATCAAATGGGGGCAATTTTTTTCTGGTATCTGTGTCAAAAAATCGTTTTTTGATCAAATGATTTAGTTTCTCACATCCGTTGCTGCCGTCAGCATTGCTGCTGTTGTCATTGCTGCCATCTTTGCTGGTGCAGTCGTCATTGCTGCCGTCCCTGTTACTGGCGTTGCTTTTGCCACCTTTGATGCCAGTCATGTGAGTGCCAATTTTTGGGGGGTACATAAGCATGATGATGGCACACATGTGGATGGGAGTGTGAGGATGGGAGTGTGAGGATGGGAGTGTGGGGACGGTAGAGTGGGGATGGGAGCATGGGGATGGGATCCTGGGGATGGGATCATGGGGATGAGAGCATGGGGATAGGAGACTGGGGATGGCAAAATTGTTCTTGTTCTTGTTTGTCAAAAAATCACTTTTTTGATCAAATGATATAATTTTGCACATTGCCAAGGAAGAGTGGGAGGGGTGTCATTATTTTTTGGGTGTCTGTTTTTAGACGTAATTTTTGTTTTTGTATGAGATTTGGGATGGGAGCATGAAAAAGGTCACATGGGGACTGGAGAAGATGGTAACA
>JALLPD010002184.1:0-11557 GCA_036940065.1 Cyclotella cf. meneghiniana
GGTTGGTTGCTGAGTTGTGGCAAAAAGCCGTAAAACTCACAACAAACAACACCACGCACCAAAAAATTACGCAGTATGAGGATCGTTCTTGTTGGTTTTCTGCCTGATGGTCACGGGCGCAGCTGTGGGGCACATCCTTTTGGATGTGGGAATGCATTTATCGAGTGTGCAGACAACGGTGTGGGAAGATTGGTGCGTTTGCGGTTGGTGGAGCAGTCGAATCTCGCAGTCCATGAGGTGCGCAAAGATGGAAGTGATGGCTGTCGCATTTGCTTCACGGCGAGGGAATACGCCACTGGAGAAAATGCGCAAAGGCTTGATGGTATACTTTTGAGGGTTACTGATGTCTTCCTTCCTGATTCTCCCAACAGTAGCATGAGACACTTGTACCACCGCAACCGCGGTTATGCCTATGCTGAGACAGTGGATGAGATCTCGTGAGGACGATGAGAAGGGAGGATGGCGACACTGGTAATTAATATTTTAAAACTAAAATTTAGGAACAAATTTAAAGCTAAACTTTACAAGCAAACAACATGCACTAAGTTAATGTAGTGTAAACTAGAACCACTCATAGCCCTCCTTCTTCCAGGCATTCATCGCAATGGTCACTGGGATGTTCTCGTATACATCGACCAACCATTCTGCCACCATTTTGCGAGAGGGCTCTTTCGCTTGACCATCCACAATCCCTTCTCCGTCAACCATCCACTGCTCCCACCTATCACGCAACCCACATTTGATGGGTTTGTTAATTCCAACATCAATCGGCTGGCACAAGTATGTGCATCCAGCCGGGATGTGAAGAACTTCAATACCCATCATCTGGATATGTTGAACCACCGATCCCATTTGATGCACGCGGTATGCATCCAAGATTATGATGGGTGGCTGCATGCTTGGGTTATTAGCATCGCGTGCCTCTTTCCACGGTTTCAAAACAACGTCGACCCACTCATGCATCCTCTGTTCATCCATCCAGGCCTTCTCCTGACATGCGTATCTCCCACGAGAAGGGAATGTCGAGAACTCCCGCATGGCAATCCGCCCGTTTGGCTTCCCCTTGAAAATGAGGAATGGCGGCAACATCTTCCCGCTAGCCGTGACAGTAGCGGCAAGCGTAACTCGCTTCGTATCGGTAGTTGAAGCTCTTGCGTGGATTGTCTTTGTGCCCTTCACCTCAAGTGTCTTGGTCGAATGATACGAAAACGGGATCGGTGTCTGATCCATGTTTAGAATGTCTTCGAGATTCCTTCCTTCCAATTTCTGTTTTACCATCGCGATGAAGTCTTTCGCATCCGCTGCCGTCTCCATGAAATGCTTTTGAGCCGTGTGGGTCGACGCACGCTGGGTGAGGCCAAGAGATCGGGTGAAGCGATGCATGCACACTATCTTGGAGCGCATCGTCTTCTGTGCAAAGGATGGAAGGAGACGTGCAGCCTCTCTGACAACCATTCGGTTTGTGACTTGAATTCCCTGCTCGCGAACCTTAAATATAAAAGTCTTCAATTGGGACTCGATACCATTGAGAACACTGGGACGACCTGGATGGATGCGACGGGAAGTGCCTTTCGTGTTGAACGACACAAACTTCTTCTCGTCGTTAATGCTGTCGACCTTGTTGATCAATTTCTTCCAGCGACGATAGTAAAGGTACGAAATGCCAGCTGATGTGCATGCCTTGCGTCGCGAGTTTCCGACGGAGACAAGCTCTTCAATCAGAGCAACTGCATTTCGCTTCTCCTTGATGTCGTATGATTTACGGATGATTACCTTTGTAGAAACAGGACTCTCGTCCATGATGATAAATGTAATTCTATAAAGTTATGGGATCAAAAATAATGATTGGCATATCAACGGTTTATTAATATTTTATTCTACAACAACCACAGCGCATGTCGGATGCCAATGAAGTGATGCTCAGATTTGAATTCGGGTCAATCAAACTTAAACAAGACCGCAAAGACATAAACAAACTTGATGCATAAGCAACAAGTACTGATTCTGCCATTGCACGCAGCCTTCTGAAATGACAGCAATGATGAGACAAAGAAATCTTCTTTCCCAAGATGGGCGGGCTGCAAATGTTGCCGTCATTGTTGCTCAATTATGGATGGCGCGATGAAGTTCATTTTGGATTATCAGTGTTGAGAATGGTGTGAGGTAAACAAGGGGGTCATAACTGGACGACCACGATAAAAATGTGGGCTGTGAGTGGAAAACAGCAACGATTATGGGGCTCGAGCCATCTCGTTACGTATTGTACCGTGATAGAAGTAAGTTGACAAGATACTTTTAATTTTTTGCCCGTGATAGCATCGCTAGCTTTGCAAATATTATAAGATATGTTTTAAAGTATCTTTTGACATTTTCCGGGTCTTAAAATCCGTGATGTACCATACGGTAGATCAATTGTTGGCATTGTATTGTACCTACAGTTCTTCTTAAAAAATCGTGACAGCATGCAAAACATCACACCAGATCACTGGCCATAGCAGTCAAGTGCTGCGCACTGGACCGTGGTTCTTGCTCGACTCACCCCACGAGCAACGGATACACAAACAATGAAGGACAACAAACTAATCAAAGTGGGTGATAGTATGGGTGTGAGGGTGCCAAAAACACTTGCGGATTTATACTGAGTTTAAATCCCCAAGCCCCAAAGACTTTCCAGTCGCCCATTCGTGTGTACGCCTATGCGTGCACACACGGGGAGGATTTGGGACTTGCCAAAGTGCCCACCCTGCGAGCAGCCGGCAGGACGCTGTATCAGGCGGGCTGGCCTGGTTGCTCGCACACCCAGATACGAACCCCGGGGTTTCCGTGCCGTCGGGCCGCCCCCTGCGGTGTGGACCCCAACTCTTCATAAGATCAGGCGGTGCAATATGCCCCCGTCATTCTACAAAGTTTTTAGCGTGGTCTCATACCGATAGCGGGGCGGTGGGGCTAGGCGCCGGTGGCATGGTGTGTGTGCGTTATGCCGCCGGCGCCAGCGTGTTGGCGGTGTACGGAGTATGGAGGAGTTCATTGGTTACGTCGGTGTAGGCTCCGCCGGCGACATTTACGAAGCCAAATTTCTTTCGCATTTTGGTGGACATGCCTGCCGAAAAGCAGGCGAGTTCCTCTCGGATATATTCCATAAACGTGGCACTGCGCCAGCGGCCCATTTTCTGGATTTCCATCTCCGAGTATCCTGAGAGGGAAAGGGCGTTCGCACCCCCACTCCGCAGTGAGTGTGTGTTGATGCGCTCGATAGGTGTACCCTTCGCGCCGGGGTAGTCCAATGCTGTGGCTGCCCATTTCAGCGCATCCCGGATGTTTCTGTCTGTAACGTCGAAACGCTTGCCGTCGACGAAGTAGGCGGAAAGGAGGGTGGCGCCATCCGTAGTGCCCGCATCGCGAATGTGCGTGTAACGCCTACCCAGCGCCCGTACTGGGCAGAAGTACTCGTCGCCGTTTGCCTCATGATGCACGCAGACCCCTTTCCATCCATTCTTTTGATTATCAAGTTTTAATGTTGCGCCGTCAGCGGAGAGGATGGCCCAAGCTGGGGCATGACGGCTAAGTTGACGGAGGCGCCCCTGTTTGTCTTTACGGAAGAAGGTGACGTCCCTCATGCGGAACTGGGTCGTTTGTTTGGATTCATTTCTGGACCCTTTGATTGTGTACTCACCAATCCGAAGGAGATAGTAAAAGGCTATCAGGGTCCAGTCGCTTACGGCCTTGACGAGTTCGGAAGCACCTGGTTTTGCCCCTGTAGCAGCGAGGAACTCCGGGACATCGGCTTCCACTGGGAGCTGTTTGTTGGTGGGCGGGTCCTCTTTCCGCCATCCGTCCAAGGTCTGGGCGAGCTGAGGTAGTAACCCCGTCGAGTTTTCCAGCTTCGTTGGGTTTACACCTCGCTCCAGAGCGATCGTCTGGCCAACGGCCGTGATAGCTTTACTGACTGTGCCAGCAGAGACTTGGTGTCCTCGACCGTAGTACCCGCTGCGGACTCGGGCGGCAAACCCGGTGAGGAGACGGACGGAATCTTGGAAGGGGACCTGCGATAGGTAAGGGTCCATTCCCACAGCCGCGGTGTATGTGGCCCAATGGCGCCAATATACGTCCCGATTTCGGGTAGTCGCCTCCACTCTTCCATTGAAAAAGCCCTCATCCGCAGCACGGAAATCACGCGCATACAGATGGCGAAGGAAGGGCGGTACACGCTCCAAGACATCTGGTTAGGGAGAGGGAATTTTAAATTAAACAAAGTTAGTAGCTGGTTGTCTGTTTTGCAAGTCCATTGTGGCTCACTGCCCCATGAACGCGACGGAATGTCTGCCATGGCATTCTCGCAGCCCGCCACGTGAAAGGGTGTAAGGGGCGAGGCCCCTTTTGTCTTGAGGCGAAGAGCCAGGGCGCGTAGGAGTTGGGCCGCCACTAAGGAGCGTTTTGCTGCCATCCGTGTTACCCACCCCACGGTGGGGCTGTTGTCGCTAAAGAGCGCTACGTGGCATCCCGGTGCCACTCCACAAACGTCTTCCATGATGAGCCAAAGCAGGAGGAGGCCTGCCATTTCCAGGTCCGAGTTCGTTAGGCGTCCGGAGGGGTTGGTTGACGATATGATGTCCGCCTTGATATCCTCGGGCCATTCCATGCGGAACACCGTGGGTGTGCATGCTTGTGCTTCACCCACAATGAAACCCCCAACCCCATGCTTTGATGTGTCTTTGACTCCGACGAAGTCCGGCCAGTCGGCGACGAGCTCGTAGCATTTTGTAGGGGCCAGTGTTGACTCCCGCAAAAGGGTACGAATGTCTGCCAGCGCCGTCTGCAATGGCTTGTTCCGATGGAGGAAAACGAACGGTGGGCTTTTTCGGAGCAGTCGGTTGCACGGTGAAAGTAATCCCTTTCCCGCTGGTATGGCAGTCAAAGCATGTCGTAATGTGGCTGTGACGGACTCGAATTCGTCGAAGGCGATCCCTGCGTTTGCTACGCGGCTTGCTCGCAGCCACTTGTGTAGCACTGTCAAGAGAATGTCGCGTTTTGGAGATTCCAACCAGAGAGTCTTGGCGTCACCGTCAAATGTAAAGCCCAGTATGTCCTTTCGTAGCATCCATGAACCGTCTCCCTTCCGAAGTTTTTTGAGAGAGATGGGATCGTCGGAGTCCTGTTCGTTTGCTGGGAAAACGTCGTGAATCCCATGCATTATCGCGTTGGCGGCGTGGCGGAGTTGGTCCTGCGAGGCGGGCATGGCGAGTCCAATGTAGTCATCCATGTAAACCTCGACTATATATGACAGTTCCTGCGTTGGCAAGTGGTCCACAGGGAGTGCACGAAAATCCTCGCTGTCCACTGCCCACGAGATGAATTTGTTGTCGCGCAGGGAGCCAATGGGGGTCTCGAGGTACTGTGCCGCGACGTCCCGTGCGGTCTCGGAGGCGGCGCAGAAGTAGGGTGGTGATTCCATCCACCCCATTTGGAGGGAAGTAGGCACTACGAGCTGCACGTCGCTTGAGGGGCTTTCTGGCGGCAGCACGTAGGCGAAGTTCCATTCTTGGCCGTCCTCGCAATCGAGACGCCAGAACCCGTCCTTGATGTCCCATTTGGCGAGGAAAATTTTTGCGTCGGCAGGCGCCTCGGTGAAGGCATGGATGATTCTTGATAGCGCGTGCCCCATTTGGTCCAGTGCTCCACTGGGAGCCGTCTTGATTGTGGACTCGTTTACCAAGGGTACCGGCCGTCCGTGGAGGCGAATGTTGAAAGATAAGTCCAGAATCGCCCTGAAACCCCGTGACTTGTGTGGGATCATGGCGATGGGGGATATTTTGAGTTCCCGAGGAGGGTTCGCTTTGATATCCCTCCATCTCACTAGTCTGGCCTGGCCTTTTTCCACTTTCTCAAGTGTTTCCTGGCGGAGTTGGCGGAGAGCGTCCGGCTGTAGGGCCGATGGGTGCGGCCCTCTCGCAATCGCCGCTTCCATCTCTTCTGTGGACCAAAATTTTCCGGTTCGCGTCGGGCATCCCTTTGTTGCATAGTCCAGCAGGAGATCCGCTGCGGGGTGATACAGGGCTAGGTTGCCCGGTGCCATTTCATTTCGGTGATGAGAATCCCGTTGCTGATACGGTGGGAGTTCCATCAGTCCCTGATGCGCCTGCCAGTAGGAGCATAGGTGTTGCGTCCTTTGTTTCTCCTTCCGTACCCGCTTGTTGTGTAGACGCAGCTTGTCTTTATCCGCCCCGGTGACCGGCTCTCCCGTGACATGTCTCGGTGCTGCGAGTGGGTGAGGCGGCATTTGTGTGGGCGAAGGGATCTGCAGGATTGGCACTTTGCCAGGGCGAGGTTGCTCGCTGGGCGGCTCTTTGCCAGGACGAGTTTGCTCGTGGGGTGGCTCCTTGCCAGGGCGCGGTATCTCGCGCGTGGGCTCCTTGCCAGGGCGGTTACTACCGCAAACAGACATTGACGCTGTGGGGCAGTGTATTGCCGTGAGTGCCGCACGTTCTGAGCCCAGCAGCAACAACGTCAAACCACACAGCAATCACTACAAGCAACGGATGGGGCGTCTATCACCGTAGTCAAGGGCAAGTAGTATTTCGAGACAGGCATCCATATAAAGGGAATAAAGCAGGCAAGTATGATTGTTCACATCAATCCACAGGACAGGCAAGGGAAATCACAAGTAGCATGTTAAATTTAAGGTTCGCATAAGCGCTAACATGAATTTACCTTCTCCGTTGTTCAAGAGCTGTCGATGCCCCCGTTTCAGTACGTTGTCAGGTTGTGGTGTGGCTGGTTCAACTAATGTTGTGTGGGGTGCGGATCCGTTGTGGACGGTTGCCGGGTACTCTGCTTTTACTAACGCTGTGGCCAGCGCTGCCCTCCCCGCGCCTAGTACTACCACCCGCCCCGGCGCGGCTGTGCCCTCATGTCACATCTTTTGCTTTTTTCCTGGACTTTCGGAGTCGGAACTAGGCGCCGTAGCTTGCATGGTGTAGCGGATTCCGGGTTCGATCTGTTTCCACAGCCCTTCCGCCCAGGCATCGGGGATCTTTTCTTTCGGGACGTGTCCCTTCCGGAGGCGACATGGGCGGAATGTGCATCGACCACAGATGTAATTGAAGCAGATTTGATTTTTTCCGCGGTCGTCTGTATATCCGTGCAGCTTAGGGAGTTCATCCCACGTGACATTCGCTGCCTTTAAGACTTTCCCAAACATCATGCTTCCCCGAAACATGCCGTGATAAAGGGCGAGGTGTCCCCGGAGTATTGGGTGGATGTGATCAAGTTTATCCGATTGGGAGGTTGGCGCTCTCGCGCTGGCGGCTCCGGCCTGTGGGTGCCGCTCCATTGGGGGCGGAGGCGGCTGCGCTGTCCCCAAGCTTGCGGGTGGAGGAGGTAGCCCTTGGCCAAAGGGCTGTAGTGGGGCGTAGTGTCCGGCTGTCAAGCCTGCTGGTACCCCGGCATATCCCCAGTGTTGATGTGGGTAGCCCGCGGCCCAGCGGCTATCGTGCGCAAGTCCCTGTGTCATCCACTGGGATGGTATGCTTCGGTGGATTGGCTCCTGCCACCTGACGTTGGGGTAGATGGCATCGAGCAAGGAAGCTGGGAAAGGAATTTGATCGAGGGGAAGTTTAAATTTATCTGGGTGGAGGCGCTGGTTGAAGAATCCTCTGCTGTCGTCAAGGATGGCCCATACGATTTGATGGCAGAGGGTTGCGGTGAAGTCATGCCGTTTTTCCTCCACGGCCTCGTTCTTCATAATGTTATATAGATTCCACACTTTTTGGAAGTGATCACATCTTGGTCCAAAGAGGACTGCTAGCAGGCCGGCGTAGGTTGCGGTGAGTAGGCGGAGTTCGTGGTACGTAGATGGCGGGTACCGTGGGTCCGTAGTGGAAGCTTTGAAGGCTTCCTCCAGGGTGCGGTTGCCCTTGGATTCCTGAAGTGCCTCCTCTCGTTGGATGGAGTGTTCCCTCTCCGCCGCGCTAATGGGGCGGCAGGCGAGGATTGATAGGCCTAACCCTGCGGACTTTAGGACTGCGGTGCCGCCGCCCGGATTGAATTTGAGCTCCACAATATCGTCTAACGTCTTCTTGTCGAAGAAGACGCCACCGTCGAGTTCGCAGTTTCGTTCCTTTGCAAAAGCCTGCATTCCTTCTTTTAGGTTTGCGCGAACTTCGTCGGCCTTCCGTGCCGTCTGAAACGTTAGCCAAATTTTTGGGATCCCTCGAACCTCCGTCACTCCGCAAAAACCCTGCAGCACCGCCAGTTCGTAGGTTGTGTAGATGTGTTTTGTGCCTGTTGCCGCCGATGAGGTGGCCCCTGCGCCTGCCGTCGCTGCTGACTTGTTGAGTGCATCGACGACCGCTTTCAGCGTCTCTGCTGTACGTAGGGAGATGCTTTCGAGGGCTGTCCTGTCACCGGCCCAGGCTGCTGGTGGTGGCTGTTGGTTTGGCAGTGTTGCTGGCAATGCCCCGAGGGTGCCATTGAGGCGGGCCTGCATCCATTCGGTGAAGTTTGGGTCGAAAGACAGCACTGGCTCGAGGTCCATACTGAGGATGCTCTTGCTGCCATCTGCTGTCTGTGCTGCCGCCATGGCCCAGAGCTTAACCAGCTCGGCCTCTTCTTGTCCGATGGGGTTCTCCTCGGTATCGATGATGCGTTTTACCTCAGTGTAGAGGTCCCCCGGAGTGCGTTGTTTAGTGGAGAGGAATGGCGCAACAAGCGTTGGGACAAAGAGCACGATAGGGAGTTGTCTTGTCGTTTTCAGCCCCTCTGGCTGGTACCAAGCGTTGTTATTTGCGGTGTCGTTGGTGAACACGGTGAATTCGTCCTCGTCGCAGCTGAAGGAGACTGTCGGCCAGCTCCACGGCTTCTCCGGTTTAAGAGCTACAGGAATGCACCCCTGTCCCGGTGACCTGTCTCCGACGAACGCGATGGTTTTGGGTGTGGTCTCGTCTCCCCGAGTTGGATCGAAGTATACCCCCGCTGAGTGAAACACGTTGACGTGGTGGTTCCCCGGCTGCATGAAAGCGAAAAGCCGGAGGGATCCCGCCAGAGCTTGCTCCTTGAATGCCTTGGCACGAGCCGAGGCCCCGTTGACGTCCTTTTGCCATGCCCACTCTCTCTTGTGGGAGACGTCGTTGGAGGCAGCGCGATTTGTCATCCGTAGGACGGCAGCGTGGAGCGTGCCCGTCAGCGCTGTGTTCTCCGGCGCGGGCGCTGGGGGTGGGGGTGTGTCTGTGTCGGGGAAGAGGGCTGCTGGTGCTGCTGCCGGTGTAAATGGCGTGCCAGCCGGCGCGGCGCCCGTGACGAGTAGCCAGGCGTCCGGGTCGTCGTCTGCCGTGGGCTCCGTGCCTTCCGCATGTGGGGGTTGATCCCCGGGCTCCTGCGTTTGCGTTGGCGTCGCTGCCGCTGTTGGGGTTGGCTGGGGTGCATCTGCCGCCAGCAGGCTCTGTCCCACGGTCTCGAAGGCCTCCGCGAGGAAATCCCGCGTTCCTGACATATCGCGCAGCGGGGTAGGCTTGTTTACGTTAGTTTCGGCAAGGTGCCGGAGCGAAAAGACTGTAGAAAAACCAAAGAAAACTATCTACGCAACCCAACAATCAACCCGCAGTTGCGTTGCCTCGTTGGGGTGTTGGCGGCTCCGAACACAGAATGAGCTCAACAGAGGGTTGAGCTCACTTCTGTGAGCGTGCGTCGCCGAGCTCGTCTGTCCATCACCCAGAAATCATACGCAGGCAACACATCAACACAGTTTACTGAAGCTTGTTGATTTGCACAACATCATACTGCATGACAAACAATGTTGATTGGAACTTTATGATAACAATTTCAGCTAATGCAGTATAGTTTAATAGAAAGTGGTGTGTGTTGTCCCCATAGTACTAAAAATCACAGATGGCCAAGCCTCTCATGCCCTGACAAGCAGGCCAGACTTGACACTCATTAATAAAGCGCAGGTATGCAGGTCATTTTGTGATTGTTGTACCAATCCTTTGATTGACAATCTTTACTGCAGTAGTACGCCGATTTGCAGCGTGAACAGATTTTCATCCGACGGTTGGCTTCTTCATTAGTGACTCCGCAACGAGCACACTGCTTTACAGGCATCACTCGCCGTGAGAAATTCCTTTGCTTTGGAGTTGCAAGGTTTTCTTCATTAAAAAGATTAGTGTTTGGCATAAATGATTCAGAAAATTTATGTTCGTCTTTGTTTAAGCCACCGTTATATTCGTTTTCTTCGAAGATAGGGTCAAAGAGAACCGAAACCTCTTCTTCGTCATCGGGCCCCCATGAAATGGTTGTGCAACAGAATTGAGTTTGCTTACGTGCACGTTCTGACCTCCTTCTGCGAAGCTCGCGTCTCGTGGTACCACAAGTTTCCAGAGTACTCTCATCATCATCGCACGTCCTGCGACAGCAAACTCCATCTAACAAGCAGAGAGTTGCATCTTCGATCATGTAAGGTATGTTCTCACACGAACCTGGTGTAACATCTAAGTTCACATCGACATCGTTATCAAACATCTCCCCAGTTTGCGAAGTGCTTGACAACGACATCACATCAGCATGTCTGTCACTGGATTGAAAACTATCTCTAATTGGAGAATTGCTTGAGAGCGTAGTGTTTTCGGTTTGGTCGGATGCAACATGATCGGATTCTTTTGCGAGTGTGCTGCCGCCCCTGAAGGCTCCACAGGGATCGCAACTTGTCAAGCAACACAATGCATCGTTCGCCGACTCAAGAGGCTTGTCGCCATTGGTGGCCTCCTCGCAGCGGGCTTTCCTCCAAGGAAACGCTGCGCGCATGATGAACTTAAGATTTATACAGAACTTCGAGCCCTTTCGTCAAGTTCATACAGTGATCGAGAATCAAAGCTTTATTGTTCAAGAAGAATTTGCCACGAGCCTCAGATCGCAACACCAAGGAAATGTTGACGTTGCATACTCCATGTTCCGGATGGGTTCTCTTTGAATTTTTGCAGTCCGACTTCGTTGATTCACATCAGTATGGTATGGTATTGAATGTTGGGCAAGATGACACTTCGTTGGTCTCTTGGGGGTTCGCGACTTTCTGGTGTTGAGAGATAAAGACGATTTGTACCATACCTTGACGAAAGAAGACCACATAGCGTGAAATGAGCATAATACATATATATATACATATGGAAGCAAATAATGCAATCACAGTACTCCACCGGGGACATTTACGCGAAAGTTTCTGTGGGCTTTTTCGCGACATTACCAAAGCGCTTTGCAAAGATTTGGTCCAGTGACAGACTGATGTGAATAACTGTGTCACATACCTACACTATGAATGTGTGCAATAAAAATGTTACTTGTATAACACCGAAAAATACCTCCTACGTCTCAAAAACGACAGTGAAAAATACAATGAACCGCTTTGAAAATAAAACATCTAGACAATCACTAGAAAGATACATGACCAACTAAGAGGCGTTATTTGCGCTCGTCACATGCCATTTTTTCACACATCATATTTTCTGTCATTTTGACATTCGCGCACATACCTACACATATTTTTTTCGTTCACACATTTCCCCGGTTAGTG
>JALLPD010002185.1:0-10602 GCA_036940065.1 Cyclotella cf. meneghiniana
ACCGGAATTACTATTTTATTTACTGATTACTTAAATTCCTTGGGGTCTGACAGTAAGTTACCAAACAGTAATTTGAAACTTAGGTCATCTAATCCAAATATGAATTATAGAATTGACTAATTTTGGCTATCTTAATATTGTGCTGCTTGATCAATCTCTCTTTCTGGATGTGGCTATGAGAAATTCATCTCTCTGACAACAAGAGAAGACCAAAGATTTTAGCCACCAACATGATTTTTAAGCAACACCAACATAAACCTAAGCTGTGGGGGTTTGAAGGTGGGTGAGTCACAGTCCATTAAGTCCATGTGGATGACCTGCCTGGCAGGGCCCGTGGCCTTCGAAACAAAAATGCAGCACAGAGAAAACAAATTTCAACATTTTTGGGGCATTAATGCCAGGCACAAAATCGCACAAGATACACTAACATGAGTCTTCTTCCTGGAGTCTTTTTGATTGACTCTGCATTGTGCTGCTCCAAGGCATTAAGGAGCACTGCATCCTTCACCTCCAACTTCAATTAGACTCTTGCTAGTCCAGCCCCTGCAAGGTTAGCTTCTGCATTCATCTCCCATGTGTCTTTCCTTGCTGCCTTTACAATCATGGCAAGGTCCTACATTCCCTGCGTGAAGAACGTACCCAGTTTTCCTCCATTCAGCTGCCACTTCATTGATTGCCACCTCTGCTTCCAGCTGTACCTTTGCCAGTGCTCCCTCAAGTTCCTTCTTAGAAAGCTTGCATTGGACTCCTCTTGTTAATTGTAGACTCAGATGTGTGGCAACAGCATGAATAATCCAGCAGCTGCTCTCTGTAATGACAGAAAGTTGATGAATTTTTATTCTCTGCTCCCGTTTTCACAATGTTTGTGAATTATTGCTTCCACTTACCAACCTTGAAAAGCCCTTTCTCTTTCTCTCCAGTTGGTATAATCTTCCATTACATGCTTTCCCCTCACTGTAATCAAAGTAAATGATGAACAAATTACATTAGTTCAGAAATTGAAGTGAAATGATGCAACAATCAACAATAAACCAATTCTGTACATTACAAGCCACTGAATCATGCTCACCCTTTTCAATAGACTATTACTGTTGGATGCACACTTAAACACCAGAACAGATGAATTTGAGTCATATTGGAATGATGGAATGTGATTCACTGGAAGGCATGTGAATAATGCTATCCCAGATGTAACAATTCTTTGCTCCTGACGGTCAACATTTGGTGGTTTGAGGGTCAAGTAATGTTGGTTGCAATGGTAGTGAAAGGTGGGACGGGTTTGATATAGGCCAAGGATACTGCAGGCCTGAAACAGGCAGTTGGGCCCGGAAATCAAACCCAAAACCTACTAAAAAGATCATGCTGAGAGGTCAGGAGTTCAAACCCTGGTCCTACAAAAAGATCATGCTACGAAGTCAGGGGATCAAACCCTGGATCTACAAAAACATCGTGCATACAAGGAACATGAAAACATGCCAGAATGTGCAAACGATTTCCAAGTGAAACGTGTCAAGTAGATGACAGAACTGACCAAAAAACGGACAATGGCCTAACCATTCAAAAAATGACAAATCGTCCAGAAAGATAAGTGCTGTGCAGAACATATCTTTTTTGGTAACACATCATGTACCAAGTTTGTGTAGACTTCTACACGCTTCCTCATCCTACTGTAAGACACCTGTAGAAAACATACTACAAATATATTCATCATGCACATTTACATGATACATGCATGATAAGTGTGTTTTGTCACCAATTTATTTTTATAGTCTGTTAACCTCATAAAACTAATTTGGCAATAACTCACACAGCGACACAGCACCAGTCCATACTGTTATTTTTTTACTAGTTATCATGTAGTAGTGCTGCTAGTTTGGTTTTTCACCAGATAGAACCTACACCAACATTTGGCTTAGGTCACTATCAATCAAAAGCCAACTCAAATTTTTTGCTCCTACATTCAAGTCAATTCTTCCTTGACTGCTACCTCTCCGGATCCGGCACCACATCACTTTCCAAGTCACCCAATGTCCACATTAGCTGCCCGAGCAAGCATGTAAGGTTTGACCTTAGTCCCCCAAAGAGCTTTTACAAGGTGCTGTTTCAAGGCAAGAGTTGGGAGAATCCCTTAAGAGAATGTTGCTCTCCAAGGCAAGTCCAGAAGGGCTGAAGAATGTAGAGTGTGAGCATGGTGTTGGGGGCAATGTCTGAAAGCCCCCTAGTAAGAGATTGTAAGTAGACATATATCATATGTAAGTCACATCCATATTTTAAATAAGTAACCTTTTGGTTTCACTAGTTTACTTACAGATATTATAAGTGAACTTAAGTGCTATAAGTAAAAACTAACATTTAAGTTATTAGTTACAGTCATAGAAATCACTCATGATATATGTCAGTAATATTTAGTCATTTTTACCTACTTTGCAAGTTTAATTAGTTACAGTCTTTGTATGTAAACACTTAATGACCTACAATTATGCTTAGTCAATGTGTGGATCCAACTTACTAATATCATTGCATATGTTTGCATTTGGAAAGGTACCTATCTACTTAAATGCGGAATGTGTGATGAGGCATCTGCCATGTCGCCACTCTACCATCCACCATATTCATATTACCAAATCATGTATTTTTTCACTACAGCACCGCGATCAGCAATTTCTTCACTCCCAACCACACTTTGTCTGTTCCCATGCCTCCAACCTCTCATGCTCACCCAGTAGTGATTTAATCTGGAAAAATGTGAGTTTGGTGCATTTTTCATGTAGTTTCACAGTTCTTTAAGGACAACTCACCTGATCATGTATTTTTTGAACCGCATAACTAAGATCAGCAACATCTCCTCTCCTGCCCACACTTTGACTGATCCGACACCACCGGCCCCTTGCAACCACCAATTATTGGTAGAATTTAAAAAAGGACAGTGAGAAATTGTTTTGTTTTCAAGATTTTACATGTATTTCACTCACCAACTTTCAATTAAAACACTGTCACCTTCTTGAACTCACGACCGGGATCAAGTTGACCCACACACAGTATCTTTCCCTGCCGCTTTCACCACTCCCTTGCATTGCTCTCTCCAACAGGGCTACAAAAAAGGTGAGATTTAATTGAGGAATGTTATTTTCATGCTGATTTTCAAGCACCATTTTTTACATTTCAATTATTGTGTTTCCTGAACCTGGGATTGGTGTTTCTCAACACACAGACATGATATCACCCCGCCACCACTGCCACTCCCTTGCATTGCTCTATCCTAAATGGAGCTGCAAAAAAAAGGTGAGAATTGGTTGTGATTTGACTATTTTTTAGTGATTTCCACTCACCATTTTTACAATTCATGTGCTGTTGTCTAGCAAACCTTCAATCCAGGATATCTCATCCACAGACAAATTTTGCCCTGCCACTTACACACCCACCCATGTTGCTCTATCCAATAGGGCGCTGCAAAAAAACAATGAGAATTGATTGTGATTTCACTATTTTCCAGTGATTTTTTAATCACCATTTTTACAATTCACGTGCTGTCACCTGCAAAACTTTTGATCCAGGATATCTCATCCCACAGACAGTTTTTTGCCATGTCGCTTACACAACCCACCCACGTTGCTCTATCCAACACACTGCTGCAAAAAAATGGTGAGAATTGGTTTCAATTTGAATTTTTTCAGTGATTCCCCACTCACCATTTTTACAAATTCCATGCTGTCATCTCCCAAACCTGTGATCCGGGATATCTCGTCCGAAAGACTGATTTTCACCCTGCCACTTATACCACCCACCCACATTGCTCTATCCAACGCGGCGCTGCAAAAAAAACAGTGAGAATTGGTTGTGCTCTTACTTTTTTAAAAGCAATTTTCGACTCACCATTTTTACAATTCATGTGTTGTCATCTCCTAAACTTCAATCCGGGATATCTTATCCCACAGACCATTTTTGGACCAGCCACTTACACCACCCACCCGCGTTGCTCTATCCAACACGGCACTGCAAAAAAACTGTGAGAATTGGTTGTGCTTCT
This sequence comes from Cyclotella cf. meneghiniana, assembly GCA_036940065.1. Taxonomy (NCBI): domain Eukaryota; phylum Bacillariophyta; class Thalassiosirophyceae; order Thalassiosirales; family Thalassiosiraceae; genus Cyclotella; species Cyclotella cf. meneghiniana. Next base: position 4,028 of record JALLPD010002185.1, read on the forward strand.
ACTTTTTAAAGCAATGTTCGACTCACCGTTTTTTCAATTCATGTGCTGTCATCTCCCAAACTTCAATCTAGGATATTGCATCCCACAGACCGTTTTGGACCAGCCACTTACACAACCCACCCAAGTTGCTCTATCCAACAGGGCGCTGCAAAAAAAGTGAAAATTTGTTGTTATTTGACTTTTTACAGTGATTTTCCACTCTCCGTTTTTACAATTTACATGCTGCCCTCTACCAAACCTTTGATCAAGGATATCTCATTCCACAGAACCTTTTTTGCCCTTCCACTTATGCCACCCATTTGTGTTGCTCTTTCCAACAGAGTGCTGAAAAAAACAGTTAGAATAGGTTCGGATTTGACTTTTTCCTTTTTCATTGTGATTTTCCACTCACCATTTTTACAATTCACTTGATGTCATCTCCCAATCTTTTGATTTTGATAATTTCATCCCACAGACTGATTTTTCCCCACCACTTACACAACCCCCACATAATCATGTATTTTTTGCACAGCAACACTGCGATTGGGAACCCATATGTCTTTCCATTGTTTGGCTTAACTTAAATTAGAATTATTTAATGTTGTATTGAATATTGTGTACCTTTTTAGTATCAACATGATGACTACGTACTAACAGTATTTGTGTGTACATACGTATGCAAGGTGTCGGGAAATTATCATGTTTTTGGTCATGTATTACTCATGTTTTTGGTCCTGTAATAGTTACAATCAAATAAGTAATTACTTAAAGGTGCATGACTTTCCCTGATACTTTCCTAACACATATCCTGTAACTATACTTATGACAAAAAAAGTAACTATTACTCACACGCACTAGAACTATGAGGCTTTCAGACAAAGAACTGGCCCATTTGCTTTATCCCAGAGCAAGACCCCATCCAAGAGGCACCTGAGACCAAGCATTGGCCTACTCCTTCAAGCTCAGCCTGCCCTCGGGAAGTGACATGAGGATGATGAGGGGGGCGTCTGGGCCCCTGAGCACTTTCTTTGTCTGAAAGCACCTAATACCACTATCGTACAAGTAATACTACCTACTTCATCATAAGTATAGTTACAACGACTATGTTAGGAAAGTATCAGGGAAAGTCATGCAACTGTATGTTATTACTAATTTGGTGTAAGTATTACTTTGAAAACATGTGTGTATTTACGGATGATTCTTCTCTGTAGATACAACAAAAAATAGTGTTATTACTTTCCTCCATGCAGTGTTGTTACTCATGCAACACACAAGCCAGGTCACATAGATTACATCTTTCATTACTGTTGTTTATCACCTGTGACTACTTTTAATGAGTCTGTGTTGATAGTTGTATTTTTCTTGTGCTTCAACTTAAGTTTATCATTGTTGACAAGAATACTGATGTATACAACTAATTAATAACTGGATTGCTACATCAAAGCCAGCATTGCACAACAATTGAGCAAGCAACAATGCAAGACATGACAATACCTTGTGAGATGAAGAGATGACAAGAAAGTCACACAACCACTCTTGTCTTCTCCAATTGTTCCTCCACAAAATCATGGTATCACAACAGACAACTCAACAATCAATCAGGTGAAAGATTTGAGACATGACACCACCTTACAGAACAAGATGGCAACAGAGTAGCACAGCTGCTTGCATCTGCTTTATCTTGCCCCCAAGGTGAAAGCCAGGAATCATGATAACATCAAGCTGACAACTCGACAATCAATCAGGGGGGAAAGATTTGAGACATGACACCACCTTGCAGAACAAGATGGCAACAGAGCAGCACGGCAAACTCATCTGCTTCATCTCTTCTACAAGGTGACAGCCAGGAATCATTATGAATTCAAGTCAACAATCAATCAGGCAAATAACAAGACACACAATAAGAGGGATGGAGGGTAAATGAGATATTTCCAGATGCATGAAGTGGGTGTAGCCTGTTCACTAAAAAATAAAAATAAAACTTGAGAGCTGCTGAAAAACAATGTAAAAAATGGGATGAGGACTTACTCATCTTTTTCTCTTGGACACTGCTTTCTATTCTTGTTGGTGTACTATGGAGGAAGGTGGCATCTCTAGATAACATCTGGTGGCTGAGATATCACTGATGGCTTGGGGCAGGGTAACCTTTTAAAAATTGAAAAATAGTTGATTGTGAGTGAGCTGTTGAAAAAAAATTATGATGGAAGGAGAATTTTTCTCACCTTTGGTTACAGGGCCTGCTATTATTGCCATTGAATTGGAGAGGATGATAGTGGTGTCTGCGGGTTAAATCAGGGTGCTGAGATATTTATACCATGACACAAACCGTACATAAGAATATAATTGAAAAATAAATCATATCATCAAGTTTGACCACAGCCTTGCTCTCAAAGCCCCTGTTCGTGTTTCTTATTAGCATGGCTATCATGGCAGCAGCAGTGCCAGAGTCTATCTGGGGGCTGAAATCAGGGGGAGGGGGGTTACCTAAGGTGGCAAAAATAAGTACACACAACCAATTCTACAGGAGTTACACTGAAAGCTCATTGGCAATGTGACAATCATAATATCAAAAATTGCTAATTGAAATTTGCTGTGATTGTGGCTACCGGGCAATCCAATCACAAAGGTTACAGCCAAGATATCGAGGAAGTTACCGCTGCTAATGTGGATGTTTTCAGGGGTTTCAATCTCATGGTGATCAAGATTATTTGGCAAGCTTGTTTGGAGAATGAGATGCTACTTCAAATAATTCTGACATCTGGCATGGTTACAAAATTCATTTTTTTCCAACACACCATGTCATGTCAAAGTTGCATTCCCAACAAAATTCCATCACATAAATATAGGAAAAGTCATAAATGTGCAAGACTCACATTAACACATTGATTAATATATTATAGTGTTATTGACTAAAAAATAGTGAAAAGAACACTTTGCTCACCACTACTTATATATTTTTCCGATGGTCAGTATCTTTGTCAGCAATGTTACCTAAAGTCCCATTTTATTGATCAGGCACCTAATTCTTGTGCGCACTTGTACAACAGGTCCAATATATTTATTATGTGGTGTGCACTCAAACTGCAGGTCCCATTTTTATTGACCAACACTCATTTATTTTTCCGATGCATGCAATATTATCCACTGCGGGTCCCATTAATTTTTATTCTCATGCATGCAACTACCAATTTAACAGTAGTACATCAAATTACGTTGAACTATGTTGAACTACGTAAAATCATACCAGATTGTACATATCCAAAAGAAATAAAACCCCAACACAATACGTCCACATGATGGAAGTTTCTACCCTCCCAACCGGATCTCCTCTCACACACAAGATCTTGGTTGCGGCACTAGTTCCACCACAATTGCTCTCATTGTCACATCTCCTGCAATGATCCTGATGTTTGGTGTGATCAGATTGGTGGTTATGAATGAGTAACATTACCTTTTCTACCCTTCATTTTTTTGTTTCATGATTGCCGTCATGATTAGATAAGGGAAGGTAAATTTTTTGCAATAGTAAGTCAGTTTTCATTGCAATTAGTGCCACAAACATCCAATACACTCATAGATGTGTTTGTTGATGATTTTTCTGGGTTGTTCTGGATGGGCTTTTCATCAGGAGTGGGTTGGGACATATTTTCAACAAGCACAAAGTTTTAATTTGCAGATAGAAAATTGAAAGTGTACAAAACAATCCTTTGGAAAATGAAAAATCAACCAAATGATCAATTTCCATTGAGATGTATCTCATTGGGCGAGTTGTAAATTGTTGACATCAAATGAAAAACAAACACATAACTCAAACAACAAGAAATTATTTTGTATGACCTCATTATTTATCTTGTTTTCATTTTTGTTCAAGTAACAAGACTGATTGTTGTTTTTTAGGTTAAATTGGCATGCTAATTTTTAAGTTGATCCATTTATCTCTTAAGCATGAAAAATTGTTGGGAATCCTTTAAAAATTTTAATAATGTAAGTTGCAGGACAAAATACAATGTAACTTCTTGAAAAATGGTCAGAGGATGCAATTTTTACAGATTATTTCACTGTTATTTCACTACTGGCTGGGCACAAAAAGGGGTTGGATGTGACAGATCAGTCGAATTCTGGTTGGGGATTGAGAAATGGTCAATCACAGTTTCGTGGGGAACAAATACATGTTAATGTTAGTCATCAGGTAAAAAATGTGTGTAATCTCTTCAAAAATGGTCAGATCTCACAGGTATTTACATATTATGTCACTAGTAGGAGGGCATGATGGTTGGGCATTGACGGATTGATCTGATAGTGGCTGGATGTTGAGAAATGGCCAATCACGGTAATGCAGTGAAAAATGTATGATAATTTTAGCCATCAAGTTAAAAAAAACTTTGTAACCTCTTCAAAAATGGTCAGATCTCACTGGTTTTTTACATATTATGTCACTAATGGGTGGTTGTCAGGGTTGGGCATTGCCATATTGATCTGATTGTGGTTGATGTTGAGAAAAGGACTATCATGGTGATGTGGTGAAAAATACATGACAATGCTAGGGATTGGGTTTAAAAAACTGTGTAACCTCTTCAAAAAAGGTCAGGTCTAACTGGTTTTTTACAACTAATGTGTGGGTGTGAGGGTTGGGCATTGTTGGATCGGTCTGATTGTGGTTAGATGTTGAGAAATGGCTGATCAGGGTAACACAGCAAAAAATACATGATAATGTTAGACATCGGGTTGAAAAATACTGTGTAACTTGTTCAAAAATGGTCGGATCTCACTGGTTTTTTACACATTATGTCACTAATGCGTGGGTGTGAGGGTCGGGCATTGACGGATTGGTCTGATTGTGGTTGGAGGTTAAGAAATGGCTGATGGCAGCGATGTGGTGAAAAAACATGATGATGTTTGTCATCAGGTTTAAAAAACTGTGTAACTTCTTCAAAAATGGTTGGATCTCACCGGTTTTCTACAGAATCTGACAATATTGGGTAGGCAGAGGGTTGGGAGTTGTCGGATTGGTCAGATTGTGGGTGAAGGTTGAGAAATGGCCCTTCACGGTACTTCATTGAAACATTTTCATGATGTTTTATCATGGAACTCTAGTGGACAACAGAGAGGCAACATGTCAGATGCCCAGCACATTCTGCACTTAATTATATATATACTTCTCCTTATGTAAAAACATGGATTCTGTTCCAGAATTGACTAAGAAGAATGAAAGGTCATTAAGTCTTCACATACTAAGACTGCTACTAATTTAACTGGCAAGACAGGTAAAAATGTCTACATATTATTTATGTACATCAAGAGTGATCTCTTGGACTGTGACCGTCAACTTACAATAGTTTTTTTCACTTACAACACTCAAGTTTACTCATAACATCTGTAAGTAAACAAATGAAACGGACGTTTCACTTATGTAAGATATGCGTATAATACATAGATATAATATACTTATACTTACAACCTCTGACAAAGGGGCATTCAGACACACCATAGGGCAAGCAAAAGAACAAAACTTTTCTGCTCGTTCCAATACAAGACTGACATGGGGAATGATGAGTGGTCATTTATAATGTGTACAGAGGAGAAGTACAGCATTCCGGAACAGTGAAACAAAGATGATGTGCAACTTTGACATATGATATTTTTCTTCTTGTGCCAAGATTGCAACTTATTTTGTATCTTGTCCTGCTCATCAAAATTCATTTTGTATTGTGTGTTGTGATGAGAGTGGCTGCAGGATGACAATAGTGAGCAGTTGTGTGCCACTCAACAGTTGCCTGCAGAGAGGCCAAAAAGTGCAGTATGAGATGACTGCAGCCAAAGCATTGTGTAGTGTTCTGAATTTTGGTGTAGTGATAGAAGTTGGAACATCACACCATGACAAAATGAACCGCATGAGCATATTAGACACATGAAAACTTATTATACAGCCCAAATAATTCAACACATATTTATATATTGTAATAGATCAATGTGATTACTCTATTGAGTGAGAATTTCCTTAGGTATGGAGGTAACAAATTAGACGAGCAAAATGATATTTTAGATGCTCCAGTTAGTAAAACTGTAAGCCAGCAAAACAAGTGAAAAAAATTGTCTGATTATACTAACTATTAGTAAGAAGTGAGAAAGATCGATGACTCCACCTGTTCAATTGCTGATTTGACTTGTTGTTAGCTATTCTGTAAGTAAAAATAAATTACTTACAAATAACCTAACAAAAACAATAGTCTTACTAACAATTTGTTTGCAGTGTATCCCCAAATACCATGGTATTTTAAGTTCCACTTTGGAGGTCACCACGTTGACTTACCACCAATTTTTTTGCTAACGAAATAAGATGGTTGGGCCTTAAACACCACAGCCGTGACTCAACTGATGGCTAAAAATTTGTCTTGGAAATCACACACATAAAAACACAAACACAAAACAATCAAGTATGGCTCCACACCACTGCCAACAACATCATCACCACAATCACTCCCAACACTGCCCCCCAGCTCTGTCTTTGCCATCACCGCATCTGAAGCTACCTCCCCTAATTCTCATGCCCCTGCCCCTGCCCCAGCCCCTGCCCCTGCCCAACCTACGATTGCACC
>JALLPD010002186.1:0-10603 GCA_036940065.1 Cyclotella cf. meneghiniana
CACACACATCAAGTGTCGGTAAATTAGTCATGGGTTTTGCCACTAGTACTTACATCGTATAAGTAATTACATACACTGCTGTGACTTTCCCTGATACTTTCCTTACACGTTTTTTGTAACTCTACTTACGATAAAATACATAGTATTACACATAGCCAGATGGAGTTTTGCGCTCTCAGACAAAGCTGTCACCCATATTTATTGTGGCTGCCTTTTCCAAGAGTGGCCACATTTCTTGTGATTGTCATAAGAAGAATTTAGGGTCCAGACAGTGGACAGACAAAAGAGATGCAAAAATGAAGGCACCTGGGAAAGGAGTTCTACCTTGCAAAATGAAACCACAGTTATCCCTTTTTGCTGCCTTCAAATGTCAAGCTGAGACCAATCAAAAAAATACAACTTAAATGATTTTTTCTCTAAATACATTATCCAGTTCAACTATCATTACTTCTTTTGATTTTGGAGATAAGCAGATGGTTAAGAGGAATCTTACAACTCTGCCTGATACAACCAAGTAAAATGTAGTAAACCTTAAAAGTAATGTCACATTGATGTAGCAATGGAATATGAAATCAGATGAAGTAATGGATCAGATTCTGATTTCAATCTATTTATCAAGAGTTGTTGTCATGAGTTGGTGAACCTCTTTCAAGAAAAGCAGGGATGAACATGATGTGCAGACTGCATGAATTATTGGACACTCAACAGCTCACCTTTGAAGAAGATGAGAAAACAGAGGAGCAAGGGCATCACTCATGCTCAGAAATGTCTATGAGACCAGAAATAATTTGAGGATTGTTCAGGCTAGGTAAATTTTACACATACAGACAAAGGGTTTTTCAATGGTGAAGGAAAATTGTTGATGGAACAAGTAAACCACGTTATCAAATATTACAGAAAGGCAAGAAAAGTAGCCTTGTGGACTCAGACACACTCATCTCATGATGTGCCAACAGGCTATAATGTCATTGCAAAGAATGCAGACTCTTTCCTTCATGATATTGTTACTTTGTTCAAAAACCATCCACAAGATGGATTGATTGGTGCATTGATTCAAGTAGCTACAATGAAAATGAAGGGGCAAAAACGAGCACTTGCCCGATGTTGCAATGATTTTTTTGTGGAACCACAATCACTTTCTTCTTCAGTATTTGATTCTGTTTCAGCACTTACATGGACCATGTTGACAGACTATTCATTGTTGCAATGCAAAGGAAGGGAGCACCTCAATGATTTATATCAAGGATCATGAGTTATAGTTGAACTCGATTGAGCATCTCACCATACTACATCTTTATGGTTTTAGGCTCATATCAACCTCTGTAGGATTTGATGACACAAAAGTTCTGGAGATATTGGGGTTATCCATTGCAACAAATGCAATTATTAGAGGTACTTATCCCAACCATTTCATTGACATCAATGGAAAATCTGATGAGAAGGTAATAGAGATGTAGAGAGATAAATCTGAAATTGAACATTCAAAGGAATTGAAAATAGCGGTGGTCATATTTCAGGACCCTGCGGCCAGTCTGTCTCCTTATTTTATTCTTGGGGGCCAGCTACAGGGAATCAAGGCCATGACTTCCTTCATTGACAGAGTAACAACAGGATTTTCGAAAGTTGAGCGTATGTAAACAACTTGGAGGCATCAGTTTCATCATTGCTTCAGCAGATGGTGTGGGTTGTGATGCTAGGTTTATTTGGAAACAGTTTGTTCTATTTCTCACTGGCAAGTTGAACCATGTTAGACTTATTGGTACTAACCTCAACTACAAGAACCTTGTCACCATGTAATTGGAGGCTCCTGTGCTTTGATATTGGGTGACTTCATGTTTGATCCACAAATGCTTGTATGAGGTGGTGGGGCAAAAGAAGGTTGACATCCAACAGACTGGGCTTTGGACTTGCTTGTATTGAAATTGAATTCAGCGACACACTGAAAAAGCTTCTATAATTGAAAAATGAAGAATTTGGCTCAGTTGCAGTATTAGTTATCACTCTTTATTTCACCGGGCTAAAGCTTTATGCAGTCAATGCCATAGAATAACCATTTCTAGGACAGGATTGATTTGGATCACTTCACTTGAGTGCCATTCAAGGTACTGGGGTACAAAACTATCAACTATTGCTACAAAGTTTTGAAACATTTTGACTGAGACAACTGCCATGGTTTTCTCTATGACAAGGAAGGGTGTTAAAATTCAAAGGTACATGACACCAGAAGCTCTTAAACATTCATTTGGAGCTTACCATGAAGAGAGGAGGGAAACAATAGTGCTTGGATTTACTGAAATTGAAGATACAGTTTAAAGGAGGACAAATGCCATTCATTCTGGAAACTTAAAAATATCAATGGATACACAGAAGGGCTGTTGATAAATATATTTCTCATTCACTGAAATAACATGTGTGCCCAATGATACTGATGGGGGAGCTGTTGGGATTCTAGACAATGAGATTGCAGTCAAGAAGTTATGTTTTTTGCCAATCCAACCATCGACACTGTTGCAACAAAGATGAAGATATTTCTAACTCAATTTTGAGTGAAGTTGGATGATATGTCTCCTTATTGCAGTTCTTTTGATAAACACTCTGACTTATTAGCAGTCCATAAGTAAGTATGCCACATGACACTTATGGTGAACTCTTAATGGATGTAGCACAAGAACCAGAAGACATTGATAATCATTTTAGAGGGAAAAAATCATGGAGTACACATTCCATCATTGACTGAGTTGGAGCAGGTGCTACATGGCAATTATGCGAATGAAGCCACACAAGATTTTGAAGTACAAGGATCAGAGCATGAAGCTGTAGAAAAATGTGAAGACCCAGCTCTGCTGTCTGCTGACAATGAACTGTGAACTGGATACAGCAGAAGCTTCCATACAATTATGCAACCTATTGTCAGCATCAACAATTGGGCAAATGATTGAAGCTGCAAGGCAAGGAATGCACTTTCTAAATTTAAAAGGGCAAGGAATGGGTTCTGTGACAAAAGACAATAAGTTCCAGTCACTCAGTGAGTGTTGGTTCACAAAGAAGAGAGAAAAAGATGGAACTGATGAAAATGATGAATCGCAGTATATTGAATGCAATTAACTTGTCCCAGCTAAAGTGACTGATGGTTAGGAAATGCTTTCATATCTGGGGAAGAAGATTTTTGCTTCTTAACAATTTATACTAAGAACGGCAAATGTTGGCACATCTATCACAAAGAAAAGTAGGCTTGGAAATGGGGGATGGCAACCAATAAGTTTAGGTTGTTAATGCGATTGGTTACATTTGATTATAGCTCTGGGAGCTACCAGGACACCTATATTGAAACGTCAAAGAGTAGCAAGGAATCCATATATATTTTTGGTTGATGCAAGTGTGACCTGACCTGATAGTTAGGTGAATTTTTAGTGTAAGAAATAGGAATGAAAAATGATTTTCCAGATCATTCGAAGTTAATTTTATGAGATATGAATTCTTAAACTAAAGACTACAAACTTCTAGTCCTCATGTTTTTATCATGTAATTTATATGATAATTTGTTTTTCTACAGTAACTGGCAGTAGAATTGCACCATGGTTTATCTTGGTCTTGATAGAAGACTTGCTCTTTCTGGTGGTCATGGTCTTGTCAAGATGCCTTGGTCTTGCCAGGTTCTTTGGTCTTGGTCCCTGTGAGCACCATGATGTTCTAGGTACTTAGGATGATAGATGTCTAAAGGATACCTTCAATTTGTATGGTATTTTTCTGTCCCATTTGGGCATATTTGTGACAAAAGGGTCAAAGAGCATCCTTGATTTATGTCACTTGCCCCCACAAATGGAGCAACAAGGTGTCAATGCACATGAAAAGTAAAACCTCCTGTGGAACGATAATCACAGGCAGGAAAAAATATGGTGTGCAATTGATGAAGTGTAAATATTATGTGGAGAGAGTGGAGTGATGCACCATGTGTGTCTTAATTTAGTCAAAATACAGTGTAACTTTCCTAATATTCAATCATTCAGATTTAGTTCTGCATTGAACCCTCATGTAGCCATTGGTTAAACTGACATTATGGTCAAAGGATTACTTCCATATTGGCTTTCTGTTTCAAAGAAGATACCATCTTTTTGCAGCAGTGCTTTGTCACCAGATTGATAATCCCAGATCACATGGGCAATTTTTCCCTTTCTGTGTTCTTGTCTGTTTGTTGTTGTCTATATTCCCCTATTTTTGACCTGTCAGCAAGGAATGCGACATTAAACAACATGTCCCTTCAAAAAATTGCTGCACCTGGTGAGGTTTTAAGTACTGTGTGATAGGTAGACCAAATATCCATGCTGCATTTGAGAGAAAGTCAGCACTGTCACTCTCAGTGATTGTGTCGGTCATGTCAATTTTGGCTGTGCAGAGCATTGCCATGATTGTTTGATGTACCCACTAAGGGTTCTTGGCACTGGTTGGCTTATGCTTCAGACCATATGAATCGTAGAGAGTCTCAAAATAAAGTTTGAACTCACTTCCATTGTTGTAGATAATGTATTCACCATGTGTGACACAAACAGGTCTTGTTTACTATCGTTCCTACTGTAACTGATGTCTTGTTGAAGTAGGGTTCATTTGTGTGTATATGTGTGCCCTTGCCCTTTTTCTCCTTTATACCCATGGGAATACCAAGCTCAGGTAGCTGTGATGTTGGCAACTCAACAATTTCAAACCAGATTGTAGCTGAGTTTATCATTGTGTTGCACAAAAAGTCAATTTGTATCTTGTCCTTTCCCTTAAGGGTTTATGGCTCTATGAGGTCCACACATGATGCCTCCCAAGGGTTGGTGTTTGCAAGCTTTGCATACAGTTTAGTGTGTTTGTGTAGCCTGCACTTCTTCATCTGGCAACTGTGACACTTTTTGATATGTGATTGGACTGTCATTCTGAGACCTTTCCAAAACATCAATAGACAAAGACATTCATCAAGACATGAGGTCCTGGGGTGCTAGAGATAGTGGTGGAACCAAGGTACCACATGGTGTTGCTGGCTTTTTGGAATAACTATTTTGCTATCTTTACAGAGTTCTTTAATGTTTTCAACCAGCTGGGTGGGAAAGCCTTCCTTGTCAGTTTTTTCTTTCAGGTTGTTGTGCTGTTGTTGTGCTGCTATCTCTCTGGTTGTGAGTGGATAGATGGAATCCTCTTTGTTTTGATTGGCAAACATGAGGTTCATGGATTCCTTGGTGTTTGTCATGAATGTGTTATGCTCTTGTGCTGAGTTGTGGCAACACCAGCATTGTGCAAAAGTCATCCAGGTTGACCTGTCATCTGTGAAGGGTCCCTTGTCCAGTCATGAAATAGTATCATCAACAATTTTGTGGATGCCCTTGATATGCAAAATCCTGGGGTCATATTCTAAGAGTAATCTCCAGCGGTACACTTGATCAGAGGATAGGGCATGTTGAATTAGATTCTTACGGTCAGTATATACCCTGATTTGTTGCCACCAAAGCATTCCTTTGACCTCTTTTAGTGTTTCCACTATGGCCAGGAGTTTCTGTTTGGTCACACTATGCTTTTGCTGTATTGGATTCAGTTTTCTGCTTAAAAATGCCAGCAGCCTGTTGCTTTGAGCAATGATGGCTCCTAGTTGCAACTTGGAGCCCTCTGGGTAGATCTGAAATCCCCAAAAGAAATCAGGGTAGGCCAAGGTAATGTCGTGAGTGAAAGTTGCCTTTACATTGTTAAATGCTTGCTGATGGACAGCATCCCAGTGTCACAGCTTTTTTGTCTTATTAGCCTTTGTGACTTTGGTGTGCCCATACACTCACCAACTAATTAGATAGTGGAGCTTGAATTTCACTGCATCTTGCCCAGATGTCTCTGCAGTACTGGACCATGCCCAGGAATCTATGGAGCTGTTTAAGATTCTGTAGCAGTGTTAATGCAAGAATTGCTTGTACCTTTTTTGGTTGTGATTTCATACCTTTGCTGGATAGTATATAACCTAGGTATTCTGTCTCCATGGCACAAAAGCAAGATTTGCATGCATTGACTTTCAAACCTGCATGCAACAACCTGATGACGACCATTCACAACTTGTCAAGGTAGTCATCCGGGCTACCCTTGGAGATGCATAGTAGATCATCTAGATAAGTTTGCATAAACCCAAGGGGGATCATTAGCTCAGTCATCTTAGCTTGGAAGATGTCAGGAGAACATGCAGCACCCATTGGTAGTCGCAAGTAAGAGTACTTACCCCATGGCAAGATAATGCTAAATATGTCAGATGCATCTGGATCAAATTAACGGTGTAGTAGCCCATGATGAGATCAAGGGCTGTGGCATATGTGAAGCCTTCTAGGTCTTATAGAATGGTGCTGATTTCTAGAATGGAAATGATTTTCTCACAATCCATTTGTTAGGTTCCCTAAATTTGCTCACAACCCTTACGGTGTTGTTTTTTTTATTATTATAATTGTATGGTGTTGTCTTTTTTCATTATTATAATTGTAGGAAAAGCCCATTCCGAGTTGGCTTCCCATTGTAATACTCCCAAGTCTCACAATTTTTGTATTTCCATTTTGGTGTTTTCCAAGTGCTTTTTGGGTATTTAAAATGGCCGACAATGGTATGGCTGTGCTCCTTCCTACAACTGAAGGGAGACTTGCTCACAATCCCAGTCACCTAGTGTCCCTCAAACAGCTCCTCTCCAATAACAAGGATTGATCTGGGACACACAGATGTTTGCAATCATGTTACATGATAGCCCTGATATCCATCGTTTCATATTTGGTGCCAAAGATTTTGTATGAAGCACTTGGTGGCCTCAAATTTGCTCAGTGGTTCTCTGGACATATCTTGATAGATGCTATTATTGATGCTATTATTTACAGTCCAAGACTTCTCAACTTGAGAGCATATTTTTAATTTGTTGATGTTGCTCATTGGCAGTGAGATTTCATCCCGTATTTAATGTTATTTATTTTGCTCAAAAGTCTAAGACAATTCCTAACTCTTTCATGGCAGTAATACCAAGAATCAGTCAAAATCTGGTTTGGTCATGACATACTTGTCATATTCCACAACACCTGGTTGTAAAAATACTCCTTTTCCAGAATTCTGTCCCCTTATGGTTGTCTGGATGCTCCCATTTGATGTATGCAAACTTTGGCACCTGCCTAATCAGGTTGGGAAAGGGTTTATCTTTTCCTTTTGATAGGAAGAAAAAGTCTCCATTTGGATCCTGAGTCCAGTAGGACATTTGTTTTGTTACTGGGGCAACCTTTCAGAGGTTGTTGTAAGCTCTGAAATCTTGACTTTCTGCTTCTGGTTCCATGATGACTATTAGTGCTGTAATGCCTAGGCAGTTGTTGCCATTCCATTCACCATTGTTGTGTGTACCCTTTTAATGGCCTTTGACAGTGAAGGTATCAGAGGGAGCACCTGTAGTATCCTTGGTGTTGTTCACTTTTTGTATGGAAAGTTTTTGGATGTAAGATTTTTTTGAATCTTTCTTGCCAAAGTTTGAGCATTAACTTGAATTTTTAATTCAGATGTGTTATTTTTGTCACAAGATTTTTTCGATTTTTTCAACACTTTTGTCATTAATTTATTCTCATTAATTTATTTGGACTTGTTATTTTTGTCATAGTATTTTGGATTTTTCATTCTTTGTGACATTCAAATTATTTTTATTTAATTCAATTTTAGCTCATGGGGTAGCTTTATTCAGACTAGGCTAACTGTACCTTTTATTTGAGTCACTTGCTTTAACTTTCTTACATGTATGTAATTTTCCAGGCTATCTGACCCGCAACTCCAAGAACTGTAGTTGGAGTCATCAATGCTGTCCAAATCATTCACATCATATTTCTGGTTCTTGCACAACTGCTTTGTCATGGTATGGAGTACATTTCTAAACTCCGATCGGATGATCTGTGCAAAATTTGCACCGTCTTGTACCTTCTTTTTGGGTCCCACCTGCACCCCCATTCCTGAGTGGAGTGCTATCTTTGTTAAAATGGTGAAAGTCATGCATGTTGTGGCTTTTGTGTGGCCCTTCATGCTTCTTGAACAACACACAGTGCTTGTTAGTCCAGCCCAACTTCTCGGGCATCTTGGGGATACAAGAGTTGATTGACTCCATCTTTCCCTTCACTTCATTTCCTTTTGCTTTGGTTGCATTGGCGGGCTTATGATCTGGCTTGGCGCTGTTCTCAATGTTCTTGAGAATGAGCAAAAGAGCTTTAGTACTGACAGGAGTTGTATTCTCTGTCAAATTGCACTGAGTTTGCCACATGGCTAGACACATGCACAACAGGTGAGTTGCAAGGTCAGCATTGTGGAGGGACAATGTCTTCTTTGTAGCTTGGTTAGTCTTCAGGCTGTAGTACAAGCATGGTTACATCTTGAGGTAGCTATTAAGCTGTTCCGTTTGAATAAAAAACTGACAAATCAAAACTCAGTTGTGCTTTTTCAATGTATTCATGGTTTATTGTTCAAGGGCCTCACCCACATTTTACCAGAATAGCTGTTGAAGATGGAATGAGACACAGTCACAGAAGGAATTCCACATCTTGGTAGAAGTCTCACTATGCATGACACCATAGATGTCTTCCCAATGAGCGTGAGTCATTTGGGCTTTCATAATTTCTTGCAAGGCTGCCTAGCTTCATGAGAGAGAAGGTTTCCATACATCTCTATGGACTTTACTTCTTCCATGCCAATGGCAAGCTTCACAGCTTCTGTGGCCTTCATGGCCTTTTCAACTGTGACCTTGGCAACTGCTTGGAGAGAAGCATTGGAACTTGGATTGGGTTTATCACCATTTTCCTTATGTTCCTTAGCCTTCCTTTTCCTGGAGCTATACTTCAACTTCATGATATCTAGGTCTAGATTTGCGGATTCAAGAGCCACTTTGTCCTCATTGAAGTTTCATCAAGCCCCATCTGCTTGCATGTACAAATTACAGCATGGAAATGCAGTAGAAACTGCTCAGGAGTCCCTATTTCCACTTTGAGCTCATTTCCAATTTAAGAAGAGTCAACTTGAAGTATGTGGTCATCTCATTCTTCTCAAGGGCATCCTGCTTGGGATCTGGTTGGGAATGTAGCATACAGGGGAATTCTTTCCTCCGATGAAATGTTTGCACTCATTCCAGTTGGGCTCTTTTGGGAACAGCATTCACGAAGGACATGGTTTGTACAGTTTTTCCTTTTTTGTAGGAGGCTCTGAAAGGCTGGAGAAAAAAATCATTGGCACAGTAGCGCACAATGATGGTGGTACTCTTTATGTTGAAAATCTGTTTCTTGATCATCTGCCAGTCAACAGGAGAGCCTTGATATGTGGTGGTGTGTAGAAAACTTCAGAGTTCGACTATCATATGATAGTGATCCAAGCTGACAGTTAGGAGAATTTTGATATGTAGTAGAAATGTTTTTTCAAGTGATAGGAAGTTATTTTTATTAGTTTCATTTGCTACCAAAAAATGATTTGATGCTAATCAATTATCATGGGCTTATCATGTAATTTGCACAATACTTACGTGCATTGTGGTATGTTGCTACAGGAGTTCTGCATGACCCTGAATTTCCTAATGAACTAGTGTGTAGTATTCTACACAAGTCTAGTACATGATGTAGTGATTTGCACACACACTTCTAGTACAGAACTATATCCATAATATCTTAATGATTCTTCAAGATTGGATCTTTGACAGGTTTGCATAGTTTTAGCAAATGGGATTTATTCTAGTTGCAATTTTGGTTCTCTTACATAGCCATTCATAGACAAACATTGAGCACGAATCTGTGTGAGCATCCTTGGCTCATGTCAAGTTCATACAAATGGGAAAATCAAGAGTTCAACATGAAGAAAATCAGAATGACTTTTCATTAGGAAGATACACCTTTTGTCAATAATCAAATTTAAAAAGTTATATATTTTGTTTTTATGTGTTATGTGTTGTCTTCCTCTCCTATAAAACATGCATGCTTAATTATATAAGTGACAGACTTTCTAGCTTATTACACTTGTCACATCAATTGGCACGGATCAACTTTTCTCTCACAAATGTTTTTGCTATGACCACCCTGATCCTCCATTTGTGGAGGCAAGTGACATAGGCCAAGAATTCATCTTATGCAGTGAACCTATTTACTAAAACTAAAAAGTATCTTTACCCAAAGTAAAATGTAATTGTTTCAGGAATTTTGGTGATGACACAAGATCCAGAGCAATATCTTGACAAAGATCAATATCTTTAGATCTTTGTCATAAAGGAACAGAACTGTAGAGAACATTCTCAACAGAAGTGTATAAACTCACCAAGGCTCTGTGGAGCTTACATGGCTTTGATGCAAGCAAAGTATCTTCATACCCTGTAAGTAGGCATAAGCCTATAATATGGCCATTAATTATGACAAAAGAAGGTAACAAGAGCCATAGATGCTCTCAGGACCTCTAGGCCAATGATGCCGAGGTATGGGTATGTTAGGGTACCAAAATTTCAAATAGAATAAATCCCATCTGCTAAAAATTTACGAACCTGTAAAAGATCCTTTTTGCAGAGATCCTAATCTTCAAAAGATTTGATCTTGTCAAAACATACTAGAACTGTGTAGAAGCCTAC
>JALLPD010002187.1:0-12717 GCA_036940065.1 Cyclotella cf. meneghiniana
AAATCGAAATCTAGTCTATTTAAAACCGGATAAATTTGTTCTATATTAATCTGATGTGTGCTGTCAAGCAGAATATTAGACATTTTGAACATATGTCAGATAGGGTTATAGGTAATGGAGTCACATACCTGATTAATTATTATGTCCAAACAACAAACATGTTGGGACTTGCAGTAAAATATTCAGGACTGCGTCATCGATCAACCCAAACTGCAAGCTCATCATCAAGCCATGATGTGATCGTGTGAACATCAGTATCGTATTGTAGAAACTGTACCATACTGTCATCTTGGAGCATGCCACCGCACGCACCCGTCAACCGCATTCATGATCTCAGACCACCACCTGCAGCCCCCTAGCCCGAATTCATCAACAGAGCCCGCCATCTGCCACTGGTTGACACCGCTGCTGCCTGCCATAGACGGACACTGCCACGCCAGACACCGACGCCTGCCAAAGACCTCCGCCAACAGTCATTGACGGAGTGCGCCAACTGCAGCCACCGATGAAGACCGCCACAACCAGCATCATTCGGAGACCACCGCCTGCAAGGGGATCCTCCGCCCTGCGGCCACGGAGGCCACTGCCACCTCTTGACGTCGCAGGACAACCCTGCCGCCTACCATTGACGGACACCGCTGCCTGCCGCGGACGTCCACTGGCATCTGCCGACGAAGCCCTCCCCTTGCTTCAATGGACGCCACCTTAATTCATCAGCCCACATCCTGATTGCTGTTAGCAGCCGCCACCTCCTGCACAGACTCATAAATGTAGAGCAGCAGCGCTGAAAGAATGGTAAGAAAACATTGTTTTCTGATTACTTAACGGTCATTTCACTCACCAGTTTTTCACTTACATTGCTTTTTTTGCGTGAACTCGCAATCCATGGCATTGTAGTCCAAAGACTGCATTATGCCCTGTCGCTGCTGCCAACTGCTTACAGTTGTTGAAAAAGTGCACCTAGGCAATGAGAAACATAAGACAACATTTCTTTTCATCCATTTACTCACCATTTTTTGGCATCACACGCATAGCCGCAGACGATGAAAGAAAAAACAAGTTTTGCGCAATAATCCACCAGCAGGATTCAAAAAAAATGTTAACAATCAACTGACTAGTGAATTCTGAAAAAATGACCCTTGTTGCTTTCATTTTTCCTCTTTGTTGACACATACTTTTCATGGTCGGGTACATTTTGGTCTGCCTTTGTGACCTTTTAGATTCAGAATTAATGCAACAATTCGCAATATGTTTCAGCCATCAGTTTTAAGAGTACTATAGAAAATTTGTTTGGTGGCTGTGCTATTTACAGGCAAGAATTTGTTTTGAGAGAGAAAACTATCTGTTACAATAAAATAATGATATATTTGGCAGATTGTGATAATAATTACTGCATATAGTATTGCACCTTACCATGTTTATGTTAAAAAAGCATGCTATCATTAGTACCAGCACCATGTATGTAAATATTTCATTTGTATTTGAATGCGTGCCTTATGAAAGACTGAAATTCTTTTACTACTTCTCTTTTTTTATTTTCCCTCATCTACTTTTTCAAGATTGAGAAATACAGGTAACTGAAACGTAAATGAACGTTGTTAAGTGGTGAAGATATTGTAATGTGGCATTTAGTAGTAATTTCTAAAATAAAACATAGCTTACTACATTTTTTGCAGTTTAGATTGAAACAGGTCACATCTTTATGTCCAAACATCTCAGCCAATCCTGATACACAATTATCATCACAGACATCAAGACCTGCATGCCTCCTTTCTACATGCTCATCCCCAAAACCAATTCATGCCCTGTCTCCACAGCCAACAGCCAAGACCTACTCTCAACGTCCACAATGATTTCCATACATAAAATGGTAAGAATCCATAAATTTTCACAATTTCACATTCTTTTTTGCTAATAATTTTCAATACATTGCTAGTGAACACACAAACTCACAAATTGTCATATCTCCTCACATAGGCCACATATTTTGCTGCTGCCCACAATTTTGCTTGATGTCCAAAAGATGTTGCCAACATGCTAGAGATGTCTACCCAACATGACATATCCCAAATTTTATGACGTTTTAGCATGTTGTTGGGTTGTTTTGGGTATGATCGAGGTTTTTTTATATCAGTGTTCAGGTAAATTCATTTGGATTGTGAGTAGCAGAGTTGCTTTGTTCGATTGCTGGTGTTCTGATTCAGTGGCAGCATAAGTTACTGTGGCAATATGATGACAACAAGGTGATGGCATTGTTGTAATGACAATATTGTATGCATTGCAATGGTGTTGTTGTGCATTGTGATGTCAATGTGGCTGGGGGAACTACCAAACAAGCATAATGTGAAAAATAAAATAGATATAAATTAATTGATGCTACAATTAAATAAATTGATTATATAATACAACAAAGTTTATTACATTTACTTTACTCATACTCATAGTCCACCTGATAATCAATGTCCATTGGTGGTCGTTTATACCCCACAAATAGGCTATTTCTCATGGATAGTCATATTTCCAATTTCAAATAACATGTGTGCTGCAAAAAAGCTTGCAGCGGCTGCTAGTAATAATAATAATCCAGATTTCGATCTTATGGTATCGTACTCCTCGAAACTGTTGTACCTACCATTCCTATGTGAGACCACCTGATATAAGCCATACCTTAGTCGAGTCACTCTGGCGCTCACCGGGGTGAACAGCGCTGCCAGTGAACCGGATGTGGCTGTCGCGGATGAGTGAACAAACACGACATCCTCAGGACATCGCATTTTTCAATTACCATACCACTCCCTGTTTCTCCTAAAAATTCCGGTGTGAAGACCCGAACAGCGGCGATTTCCTGAATTGACGTTCAAAAATCATCACAGAGTTGCTTCAATACAGCCCTTGACATGTGCCTGATTGCGGATCGTACTATTGCCACAAACGTGACATGATTGATCATGATTGAATGATGTCGAAAGTAGGAGTATGATCATTACTTTTCACGATAGTAAGCTACATAAATGACACCACAAGGTACCCTAAAACATTACCTACATTGAGTCCCTTATTTTTAGTACTCGTACGTTTGTACGATCGATCGTCAATTTGTGTAACACAACAAACACGAACTCTAGTAATATGTTCACGACTCCACCCCAACCCCATCACCACTACAGACCAATATCGTACCTTCGTGAAGCTTCATCACTATGACTCTATGCTAGCGGGACATTTTTCCCCGATATGTTGCCATAAATGCCATCTTTGATAGTGGTTTCATCACAATATTATCATAGAATTTCTCTTCCATCTCTGCCGTGCAGCTCCACCATGATGTTCCGCCTCTGGCATCAGATTTGCATCCATCTGGTTTTGCTCGTTGGAATGTCCTTTGCTCAATCCGACGCAACGGTCGAAGGCAAATTTGATTTGGGTATGTCTGGTGACGAACGACACCACCAGGCGATTCGTGTCTTACGGACCACAGCAAATGTATGTCTAGAGTTTTGTTGTATGCATATATGTATATTTGTTTGAAAAAAATTATCCACTGATCGGAAAATATGAATTTCATGACATGTTCTGTTATGCTAATTAGCCTCCTCCCTCCTATCGCCCAACCACTTTACGTCCCACAAAACCTCCGACACAACGTCCCTCCAATCGCCCTACCACTCTACGTCCCACAAAACCTCCCACACAGCCTCCCTCCAATCGCCCTACCACTTTACGTCCAACAAAACCTCCCACACAGCCTCCCTCCAATCGCCCTACCAAACCTCCCACCCAGCCTCCCTCCAATCGCCCTACCACCTTACGCCCCACAAGTGTTCCAACCACTCAACGTCCTACAAATCCTCCAACCACTCTACGTCCCACAAATTCTCCAACCACTCGAAGTCCCACAAATCCTCCAACCACTCGAAGTCCCACAAATAATCCAACTACAAAACCTCCCACCAATCGTCCGACTACAATACCTCCAACCAATCGCCCTACGACTTCACCTCCCACCAAACGCCCAATTTTACCTCCATCAACACGTCCAACTACATTGCCTCCCACCAATCGTCCAACTACATCCCCTCCCACCAAAGGACCAACTTTGGCTGCAACGAATCAACCAACTCGAGCACCAACAGTTCCAATAACCGGGGAGATAGATGTTCCAATCTTTCCACATTCCTCTACTGTTCTAGCTGTAGTTTTGCCCTCAAGCAATCCGGGCACACTTCTCACCTTATCGCAAATTTCTGAAAACAGTAATTTCTCTGTGCCAGTATCACGAAGCTATGATGGTTATGAGTGGGAGAAACTTCATCCACTATTGTTACCGGTAGACTGTTCCATCCCAACCAACTGTTTCATCGAGATCCCTCCATACACTGGTGCTGTCAATCTTTATTACATCATTCAAGAATATATTCCGCCTGTTGTATCAATCGAACAGCAATTTGCCAAGCTGCTCCTTCAAGGCACGTACGGTCCAACCTTAGAGTCCCTCCAAGACGCAGTCTCATTTGGCTCTGCAACTGCATGGGTAGCAGATCAAATAAATACCTCACCCACTCTCCTTCGTGAGCACTACCGTAGAAGGACTAACGGCTATCTCAAAGGAGATTTACACCATCATGGAACCCGATTGGCCTGTGAAGCAGGAAGTCGTTGGAACCGACACGCATTCAGCCGCTGGAGGGATGTTGGAAAGACCATCACGGAAGTGTCCACTGGATTTGGATCGTTCTATCTCAAAGTTGATGGTATTGCAAGGACTGAAGTCGCCCAAAGACCATCTGTTGAGTTCAATCTTCCAGGAACTTCATATGTAATCTGCCGTAAGGATCCGGTTGTGATGAGTGACTTCTACTACCACGCTCCAACTGGGGAATATGGGTCGTTGTTTGTTTCTGCTACTTCTAGTGGATGTAACATGCCCCTATCAAGTGAGTCTCATTCTTCTAGTTCTTTGAGAGCCCCACATAGGTTAATTTATTGCCTATCTTTGCGTCCAAAAACTAACCCTTTATCTTCTAACATATCACACTGTCTGTACTGGAACAGTTCGTATGCCTGCTGTGTATTTCAGTGATCCTGTCCATGCATTTGGAAGCAGTGTACCTATGGTCCAACTAACCGGCATAACAGGAGATCCCAATGTTTTCGAAGCAAAACTGCTTCAGGATCTAGTCTCTCCCTTCACATGTACTGACTTCAAGAAATCTTGGCCTAACTTTGTTCAGGACGCATTGACAGGACTTTACTATGTAGAGGATCGTCGGGTGGAATTATACGACAACACTGACGGATCACATACTCAGAAGAAACGACTCCTGGATGGTCGTTGCCCTCAATCGCCAAGGACCTTTCTTAATGAGGATACCTGTGTTCCTCGAGCTGACTGCAGCCCCCCTGTTTACTCTGGAGATTTTATATTGAATGCTACAAACTTACGAGCATTTTACACCATGGATGGAAAATACGTTTATCGCATTCAAGATCTACCTCTCGTGGAGACACCATCTCCTTGCAGTACCAACAACAATCGGTTTGTGAGGAAGAATGCAGATCAGGATGGTGCTGGTTGTGTAAATCCCAACACTAACTTTCCATCAATCTCAAGTGCCATTAAGACAGCGCTGTCAGGCAGGCCTATTGCTGACCAGAAAACAGCACGTGTCATCGATATTGAAGAAACTTCCCTCAACTGCATCGATCCCAATGGCATTGCGCATGGTGCTTCTTTTAACGTGCAACTGAGTGACAATTCCTTAACTTGTTGGACTCATAGCTATTATCGAGAGTGGTCATGTTTTGTGATGAATGACTGGGCCTCAAACCATCCAGGTAATGCTCAACACTGTGTTTTCTTTTCTTTTGGTGAGCCGTTAGTGATTCTACATCTAATCCCTGTTTCGTTTAGGTAATCCATCATTTTTCATGGCCAGCAAACCAAATCCTATTGCGGATGTTGCAGAGCACGAAAATACTGCAGGAAATCTTGAGGAATCAGTTTCACTACATTTTCCGCCATGGGAATTTCATAAGTATAACTTTCACTACAACAGCTGGAGGTTTGAAGGTGATCTGATTGGTTCGTGGGGGGACAGGATTGCATTCAACGATCTTCCACCGTCAGCTAAGTCTACTGAGGTTATTGAAGCACTTGGTGGAACAGTTGTTGCGGATAGCAGTGCAGTGATTGAAGTTTGTGGATCCCCTGGCGAGGTTGCCAACGATCCTTCATTGGGACATCAATATTTACTCCAAAAGTATGGTGATGCAGAAACAGAATTATCGTACACTTTGGACCAAGATCACGAAAGATGGGTTGCCAATCACATGGTGTTCAACACTGTATCTCTCCATGCCCAAGATCAATTGCGTCATCGTGTTGCTTGGGCTTTGTCTTCTATATTTGTGGTTACAATGAAGAGTGTCGCTCGTGAAGAAGTCGAGCCCTGGGCGGTGTATTATGATATTTTTGTGAGGAATGCATTTGGCAACTTCTTTGATATTCTGAAAGAAGTGACATTTAGCCCTTTAATGGCTGAGATGCTCACATTCAAAGACAGCAAATCACTCGCATATCAAGTCGAAAGAAATGGTGCCCAGTTATTCCCAGATGAAAATTTCTCTCGCGAAATCATGCAGCGTGAGTCCCTCTTGATGGCTGATAGACCATGTTACATTTTATCATCCTCATCTCCAAAGCCATTTTATTTGTTCATGAAGTCTTCTCAATTGGTCTCTACATGTTGAACCAGGATGGGACAAAAATCATCGATGATGCAACAGGTCAGCCTATTCCCACTTACACAAACAAGGATGTGATGAACTTTGCAAGAGGCTTTACAAATTTCGCACATCAAGGTAATTCTAATCAATGACTCTCTGCCTTGTTGTCTCTGCTGCCGGCTGGTCTTACATTGAATATTCTTTACAACAGAGGATGAACGTGATAATATTGAAATTGCGTGGGAACCATCCTGGATTCCAAATGCAGTTGATCCTATGTATTTGCCTACTTCTGAAGGAAGGGTAAGAGTATCATTATACATGATTTCAATCTTTGGGCCCTCTTTCAATTAACACCATGAAACATGCAAATGTTTCACTTGCCCTAGGATTTTTTTCCAAAGCAAACATTGACTGTTGATCATGATATGGGCTACATCGGAGATGCGATGCAACGCTGTGATACCCTGATTCAGACAAAGTGAGTTTCTTGAGTCTTACTTTCTGGATTGTATCGTTGCTTCATCGAACTAATCAAAAGTTAAATGAATCCGATAGGGCCTGGCTTCGCAAAGGAGCAGTGTTTCATTTTAGGCAAAACTCACAATCACAAATGGGAAAGAAAGATCCGGAATGGTGGTCGGAGCCAGAGTCTTGGTCTCCGCGGCTGGTGCTTAGCAGTGCTACATCCAGCCTCTACGCCAAGTTATGCAATTTTAACGAGGAAACGAATCAATGTGATTTCAGGAGTACTGTAGTTTTAGACGAGGACTTGACTTGCGATGGATCATGCACTGCAAGAAGAGCAATTTGGGACGGGCCTGGAATTGCAACCCCATGCGAGTGCAGCATTGATGAGCCTCGTACTTTTCGACTTGATCATTCACCAACATCCTCCCCAGTCTGGTATGAGTATGTAAGGGCTCCTTGTATTCAATTGTCTTTTCCCGAACCAAATAGTATGAACTCAGTTAGAGAAATAGGAGCTTCGGGTTATGGAAACAAGGCCATATGTGCTGATAACAGGTTACCGGTTGCAGGAACTGTCTGTTGTGATGCTAATGGCGCAAATCCACGAAGCATTTGTGTGTTCAAGGGCGAACGGACAACATATGCATCTGCACAATCAAGATGTGCAGCTTACCGTTTGGGGTGGCAGACATGTGCCTGGGGCACAGTTCCAATATCTTGGGATTGTGGTACAGACACAGCATATTGGCAAGGGTGAGTGTGTATTTTTATCGTGGAGTGCACGAGGAATACGTATTTATCTCATGACCTGCCACTGAAAATTTATTTTCAAACAAAGCGACTATTCTGGTGATAGTGCAACTGGACTCAGGTTTTCGTGGACAAGTGAGCCCTGTACCGTGGGTGTGCAGGTTGATGTTGAAGGAAACATAGCAATTATTCATGCAGTTGGTTCGCTTGATGTGAAAGAAAGAGTAGGAATAGACACAGGAACTTACTTTGGGGCATTTTGGGAAAATGATGGGTTGTATCCTTCCGTCCAGGCTAATTGTGGTGGAGTATGTGAGGCTCACGGAAATACATGTATCTGCCGCAATGTTGATGTTGACACTTCTGCTGTATTTTCAGAAGTTTCAACAGTTGATGATATACTGAAGAAGCTGAAAATTGGGGCACCAAACCCAAGTCTGTTTGACACCGGCACCTATCATCTCTGCACAGCTCCAAAATGCTCCATGCAAACTTACAAACTTTACTTCAGATCAATTGTAACAAGTGATGCAAACATTCCAAATGCCTTTAATGCGGAAACAATCTTTGAAGTTATAACACAGACAGGATCTTTATTTCTGTCCAACACAAAGTCTACAGTGAACATTGGTTCACAGTTCAGCTTCAGAAATCCACCGATGTTTAACTCACCAGTAGACCCAACACAACGTGATGGGTTGTACGAAACTGATGCAATTTTGCAACAATATGTAAATCATCCGAACACCGCCCCCTTCATTGCGACCAAGCTCATTAAATTGTTAGTAACTTCCAATCCATCAACTCGATACGTGAAATCTGCTTCGGATGCATTCAGCACAGGGGAATTTGTATCAGATGGTCAATTGTTTGGGTCTGGAAGATATGGTGTAAGTGCTCTGTCGTAACATGTTGCTTTCTTTAACGCTACTGACCGAGTATCCTCTTCTTGTGATAGGATATGGAAGCACTGATTGCAGCAATCATGCTGGATAGAGAGGCACGATCAGTAACTCTTGATGATGACCCAAATCACGGCCGTGCTCGAGAGCCATTGTTGAAGATACTGCACATGTTTCGGTCAATGAATCTGTCCACTCAGTCTGGCAAGATTCGTGAAATTGATATGATCTATTTGATTGCCCGCGGACTGGGTCAGGAGTCATTCTACGCTCCGTCTGTGTTCAGTTTTTTCCTGAGTGAATATCAACCAGTGGGACCAGTGATGGAGAAAGGTCTGGTTGCACCAGAAACTCAACTGTTTGATGCACCTAAACTGATAAGCTTCGTCAATGGGATGTTCTCTTTGCCTCGTTTTGGATTGTCTGATTGTCAATGGTGGCAGGGCTTTGGAATCAACACTGCAAGATATTACATCCCTGACTATCCTGATGGTGGTGAATTTGAGTGTGCTGCTGCGGCGACAAATAATCCCAGCGTCCCTTTACGCCTTCGCTATAAACCACCATCATGGGGAGGCCAAACAAATGTGAACAATGCTCCAACGTCCACTGTAANTATAAACCACCATCATGGGGAGGCCAAACAAATGTGAACAATGCTCCAACGTCCACTGTAATAGATGACATTGACATGCTTTTGACTGGTGGTCGGTGAGTTCTCATCATCATGCCAATAATAATACTTACAACCTATCCATGCCTATCATGCATTATATATATTTTCAGGCTCCATGCAACTAACAAGGCCATTCTTGAGCAAGTATACAACACTGCTCACAATGGAGCTACTCCTGATGACAATGCATTGCGTACGGCCCTTCAACATTTCACTGTTGTGCCTGAGTTTCACATAACAAACAACCTATTTGATAGCAAGACATCTAACCCCACCTTGCGATCGGTCCCCAACATTGAAGTTCCACAAGACCCACCGGCAGTTACAGGATACAAAGGGATTGTATACATGTTCCTTGAAGGTGCTATGGATTCTTATTCTGCTCTCGTCCCAGTCAACTGCAATCTATACAACCAATATGTCCAAGTAAGAGGTGATGTTGCAATTACTAGTGGACTTCAACAAATTGATGCCAGCACTAGCAACCAGCCCTGTAATTCTTTTGGGCTGCACCCGAGTTTGGCCAAGTTACGTCAAATTTATAACGATGGTGATGCCTCTTTTGTGGCAAATATAGGGGTAAGATTGATGA
The DNA here is from genome assembly GCA_036940065.1 of Cyclotella cf. meneghiniana. Lineage (NCBI taxonomy): Eukaryota > Bacillariophyta > Thalassiosirophyceae > Thalassiosirales > Thalassiosiraceae > Cyclotella > Cyclotella cf. meneghiniana. Next base: position 10,118 of record JALLPD010002187.1, read on the forward strand.
CTGAACCTTTTTTTAGTTGATTATGATACTTATTTCTTCGTCAATAATTGTCTGTCAGCCACTGATCGAGCCCATGAACAAGTATGAATTTGAAGCTCAATCTAAACACCAGCCTCCTGCATTGTTTGCGCACAACACACAAACTGAAGTAACTCAAACTGTGTTTGCACAAGATTCGTCTGCAGGTGGTGTCTTGGGTCGCATTGGTGATGCAATTAATGACCAGGAAGGAAAGGGAATATTTGATGCCTATTCCATCAGTGGGACCCCTAAGATATTAGAAGGTGCCCCTGGGGTCTCCAAACCAGCGGATGTGCTCAGTGGGTATGGTGTTGCAAGTTTCAACGATATTAGTGCCTCATTTGAGGGCAACATTGAATTACTCTCGCAGAAATCGGCATCTTCGATTTATGGTGAGACTTATTCGTCATCAATGACAAATGCAATTTATCGCATGCGATTACTTGATGGCGTGATTGGGGGAATCACTTTGGAAAATGATGCCTGCTTCAATGGGTTAAACACAGACATTGGATATCAGTTTCAACAAGTTGCAAGGATTATTAAGTCTCGAGATGGCTTGGAGTCAAAGCGCGATGCATTTTATACTGCTCACGGGGGATATGATACCCACAGTGATAACGGGGTTACACTAACAGCTCTATTGAAAGAAGTTGATGATGCCATTGGATGTTTTGCAACAGAGATGAAAAGCCAAGGTGTGTGGAACAACGTGACTGTGATAAGTGCCAGTGAATTTGGCCGAACACTGACTAGCAATGGATTGGGAACTGACCATGCATGGGGTGGCAACCATTTCATTGCTGGAGGTAATGTTAAAGGTGGTCTCATTCATGGACAGTACCCTAGTGATCTCTCAGAGGCAGGTAATCTTAACATAGGCCGTGGTCGTTTGATTCCAACAACTTCCTGGGAGGGTCTGTGGTCTGGGATAGCTGAATGGTTTGGTGTTACCAGTCAAAAAATGGGATCTGTGTTGCCGAACCTTGGAAATTTTGATTCAAATATCTTCCACGCTGCTGATCTTTTTGATTAATCACTCTTTGGGTTGTGGGAATTTTAGGGCTTTTTCGTCATTGGCACTCTTTTAGTTTATAGAGCGTAATCCATGGAAGCCACCAAAATATTTGAGTTTAGTGAATGAAGTTTCATAGCGCTTTGTAAGCCCTTTATTATTGTTCACCTCCAGATGAACCTTATGGTGTGGTGATACTCATACAAAAAGAAGTAAGATGGTTACTTTGCTGCACTCAATGCAAGAGAGGTCTTACAAAAAAAATTGCCAGTTCACTGTGATGCGTTTGTGCTGAATGAGTGATGCACACATCACTGTGGCATACAAAAAAGTCACCTAACATCCTCACAACCACAGTCTGCCTAAAACATGTATGCGGCAGTGAGAGAAATAGCTTGACATCAAAGAACAGGCCACCATTGCTGTGTTACTAAATGACACAACACAAGTAGTGCAGATGGATGCATCAAAGCCACAAAGAAGTGCAAGAGTGCAATGAAATATACATGCATTGGATGGGTCACATGCTTGCTGCCCTTCTCAGTTTAGCTTTTTTGCATAATCATTGTCAAAACCTTAATCATGCTAAATGCCATCGTAATTCCCCACCCTCATGGTAGTATTATCAGTGATAATCTTGTACAACTCAGTTTGATTGAATGCCATTGTTCCAAGGAATGTCATGTATTCTGGTAGCTTGGCTATATTCTTCATGACATCAGTGCTCCAGAAGAATCCCAATCTCTTCTCTTTGCACCAGACAAATAGCTTTGCTTGTTACCTGGGATGATGTCCAATCCAAGCATTAACTTGTTTTCTTATTGATGACCTACTAAGAATATATCATTGATTTTGTCATGCTGATTTTGCATTTGAGGATGGTCATATTTGTATCCCTATGAGTTATACCAATATTTTTGTGTACAACATTGCTAAAACTTTAATCCAGAGGATTCACAATCAAAGACATAGTAAATGAGTTGTTTGGGGGGGCATTGCAACAGATGGAACTATGGTTGGCCACGGATACAATTGAAAAGAGGTATTGCAATATCTTAGGTCACCAGAGATTTTTACTGTCCAGAGGTGACTTTCCACATTTTTTGCTGTCATTGTGCAGCATATTTTGAAATTTAAATGGCAGGAGAATGTTGATGGGGAGGAATGGTGGTCCCCTGGTCTGACTGAACTTCCATACCTTTGTTTGGATTTGTTGGTAATTCTTCATTCAGAAGCAATGTTTCATATTCTGAACCTTATTGAGTGCATGAAGGTGCACCTAGGAAAGCAAGGTGTCATATTACCCAGTGTGCAGTCTATACTGAGTACAAAAGTATGCATGGTGTCAAAGTTAAGACTATTTATTTTCTGAATGTACAATAAATTTGGTTGGCCCAGTATCAGCCAGGCTTAGGTGGAAATTTTGGTGATTTGTCGGCACATGATGCCTCAATGCTAACAATATCCACTGAAAATCACCCGCCTGCACATGTCGGCTGATGTCATGACTTGACATAGGCCACGGATACTACGGGCCTGAAAACAGGTGATCGGGTCCGGGAAT
>JALLPD010002188.1:0-10601 GCA_036940065.1 Cyclotella cf. meneghiniana
AATAGTGATGTCACGTATTCCTGTTATGCACCTATGAATTAAGAGATGCCCTAAGTACTAATAAGTGAAAATGCTTATTAGCATGGAAATTAAGTGTGGGGTCGAACTCAACCTTACATTAACGGAATTTGTTCTTGCCCAGTAGGTGGGAAAGTTTACTACTTTTCACAGCTGGAAATGTAATGGTTATTATTCCTATTGATGGGTTGCATGCATATTGAGTGCAACACGCTATCTATGTCAAGTATTAAAGTAATATTAGACCTCTTCATACATGTTCACAATTACACCTATCAACTTTCCTGCTGAGGTCTCATTTCAACAACATGGCACATATTAACGATGCAAGAATCTAGACAACTTTGATTTATTCTTGCGGGAATCACTTTTCCCAAGTACATGCATATCGTGCTGGTTATGCTTCTGGTGAAGCATCAAACTGTCAGCGGCTCTGTCGACGAAAAGAGTCGGGGATTTCTCAAATTCGTCATCCGTACTCATGAGGGTTCCATCGGTGTCTTGAGACTCACGACTTCCTTTGCATTGAGGCGCAGTCTGGCGCTTGTTGGTCTTGCGAATATTGAAGGACACAGGTTTAAGTTTGTTCTTGAATAGCGAGGAACTAGAATGATTATTCGGCAGTGAGTGCCTTGACGGGTCGCGTCGCGAGTGATTCTTCGATGGTTCATATCTTGGATCTTGGTAGGACGAACAACCAGAAAGCACTGTGCCTTCCTCGTCCTCTTCAGCGACATCGTCCATGGTAAGCTGATGCATCATATCTTGCATCGCATTTGTACCTAGGCTGTAACCAAAGGAGTCGTCGTCGTCGTCGACTTCTTCCTCTATGGTGAGAGTCGTGTCTTCCGTGTGATTAGAAGTTGTGACGCTGTTTTTTCTAGGGCTGATACATTGTTCGTAGGGTCGATGCGGTTTCTGTAAGAGATCCATTAAGTTGCTATGAGCGTGCACATTATGAAGGTGGGGGTCGAAGTCGACGTCATTGAATTCGATGCGTTGTCTAGATAGAGAACGTGACTGCCGACTTGTTGACTGATCGTTCATGCTCCGGCCTCTCCCTTGAGTATGAGTCTTCTCGGGTTCGTCAACATGACTCTCAGCCCTTTCTTCAGTGTCACTGTCAAGTGCAAACTTGACTCTTTCTTGTGAAGTGATGCTGCTTTTGTGTGACGATGATCGAAGTATACTTCTCGATCTTGCACGCACTGGCTTGTAGGAATCAAAGCCTCGTCCCCGAGCGCTTCGGTTCGATCCTCCGGAGCCTGAGGAATCATGTTCTTCTTCATCCTCAACCAATTCGTTAACTCCAATGATATCGTTACTTTCTCCGTCGATTTCAACAATGAACTTTCTCGAACCGGTGACAGGTCGTTTGGTGCTAGATGTTGTCTTTCTTGCCTGCGACAGCGAACGACTCCGAGAGTCTTTTTGAATGCGCCCACTTCGGTTGTTAACGGGGACCAACGCAGCGTCATCAACGGCTTCAGCTTTGCGTCGCGACTTCGATGGAGCTCTTGATTTCGACCTTGCTCGAGATTTCGACCTACTCCTAGATGTAACCGAAGGCGCAACGTCACGAGTTTCTTCGTCTTTGGCGTAGGGTACAACCGCGGTCGAGGATCTCGATTTGGAGGGTGCCCTCGAAGGCGACCGAGCCGATCGAGCCATGGACAACGATCGGCCTCGAGAAGACTTGCTTGAAGTCGATGACTGCGTCACCGCGCTTCTATCTGCGGGTTGCCTCGACGATGACCGAGCCGGTTGAGTCCGGGCCATTGACAACGACCGACCCCTCGAAGAGGTAGTCTCCTCGTAGTCAGTGGTGGACGACCTTCCACGCCGACCCGAGCTGCGAGCACTGTATTCCTCTGGAAGATGGTAGGAATCTGAATTCTGTCGGATGGACCCGTGACGCTCAACCCCATTAAGGTAGCTGCCACCCGGAGAATGTTGCGAGTGAAAGTCTCCCGATGAAAGACCTCGATATCCAGTCATGATGTAGTGTGCTATGGTATCGCAAGAATACTTTTTGTGGTTAGTGTATCGCTCAAGACAAGCACACACACAAAAATGAATCTGGAATACCAAACAATATGTGTAGAGGGAAGTTGAAGAAGAACACAATCAAGCATGGGTATTGTACCATACAATAATATTGTAGCTTCAGTTCACGCCCCGGGAAAAGTCTTCGCTATTTTTTTATTTGCCTTTCATGAATGTGCAATGTGAAATGCCAAGAGACAGTACTTGAGCCAGGCACTCAAGGATGAGGCACATGGTCACTTTTGTTGTTCCGATCTTTTCACGGGTGTTTTTCCACTTCTTACGACGTGGCGAGCAGTGACGTCACAAAACAGATTTCAATGCCTTTTATACGTCTAACTGCTCTATTAAAAATACTTTCTCATTGCATTTAAACGAGGCATATCATTTTTGCATTGTCCGAATAGAAATACAAGCCCCTCCGTGATTGAATCACTCTACTTTTGGTCATCTGAAGCAATATATTATATTTCATTGCCGTGCGGATGAGTGGGGGAGATTATTTGTCAAAAAATTTGACGAGACGACCATTGACTGAATAATGTCTTCTGGTGACTGGCCCAATTGTCTTACGTGGCGTGGGACATTATTTTTGAGTACCAGTGTCGAAGTCACATGATGATGACTATGACTCTCGCGATGATGCGTACGTCAGGAATTATATGTTGTTCACACAACGTAAATTAACATTCAATGTAGGGCAACGTTTTCTCCAACTTTGTGCTCCGTATGACCACACAGTGTACCTCTAGATACATAAAAGGTCTAAGTAAATAATTCTCCGACGCATCTTGCTCTCGATAGACCCAGAAACATTCGTCAGTGTTCAGCAGGCTTCCATTCTCGGAACTTGCGCGAAATCTGGTCTGTGCTAGAAAGTTCCGGCGGATTGGTGAATTGTCTCAGCCACAGTGACGTAACTTAAAATTTGGTCACTCATTGAGATTATTTTGAATCACTTTCATCATTCGCACGAGAACAGCCCCAAACATTAACAGACTTTCAAGATGTTTCTTGTCGGAAGTGCGTGCGTAGGCTGTGCACCTTATGCTTCTCAGCTATTTTCACGAGCATCTCAACACTACACTTTTGCACCAGCCACCATCAAGATGATGACAAGGAAACCGGACTGGAACCCCTTCAAGGCGGTACAATACAAGTCACATGAGTCACCCATGAACCAACCCCTCGCTGAGTAAGATACGATAGAGGCTACGCTATCGTACCAGTACAATCCATACAAAACAAACCCTTTTCGCGCATCACATTCACGGTTCTGTTTCTATCGTTCTTTACGGTTTATACTTTTCGACAAGACAACGATCAACGAAGAAGAATACAATATCATACAAATACTAAGCCATGAATCATGACCACTCTCGGCGCAAAACAAGGATACAGCTCCTTGACAACGCCAAGAATAGAATCCTAAAAGCGGGTGTAAACAACAAGCGGAGCAAGAGTCGACATCGGCACAGTAATGGCAATTATAATGATTGTTCATCATACGAGGTCGATGTTTTGGGTGACATTGAACAGGGGAATATGAATCGTCGTAACTACGAACGGCACCAGCAAAACATCTTCGAAGGAGCTTCACAACAGACCAGAGCAATGGCGCCGCAGCAAGTGGGACTTAACTCACACTCCGAAATGATATTAAAATCACCGTCACATTTTGGTCCCGATTGCCAAAATCAGTGCTATACTGCCACCGATCACTTTAGTCCATTCATGATTCCACCAGATTACAAACTATCCCCTCGATCTGACGTTTGGCTGCTATTATCGATGTCATCGGTTGCCACATTGAGTTCACTTGCCATGAACTCAACGACAGACATACGATCGATTTTAGAGCAGACAGCTCTGATATCAAGTTCATTACTGTTTACAATGTCTTTTGTTGTTGGTTTTGGCTTTCGTTATGCTCCATTTAGAGAAAGCCTGACACGGACCCCAAGCATGATTTTTTTTTGCCTCCGAGGCAGCAACGAAACTATCATAGCCATATTCAGCCTGGTACTATCCGTGGTCGTTACATCCATTGTTATGAATCCAGACCTGTACATAGCAATGGGAGGAAATTCCGTCTGGAATGCCAATGCATTCTTCTCTTGCTGGGCTGGACTCTACACGTGCTTTTATTTAGTGGGTGATTTGTTTACCGCAAATAATCCACAGGGATTGGTTGAAATCACGTCAAATTCACCAAGTGGCTTGTGTTATTTCGATACCACAGCAAAGATTTGGTACATGCTTCTGGGATCTAGCCTTTCCTTCCTGGGAGTTTCTTTTGATTTATCGTCCTCTGAGTGCTCTTCCTCACCTAACAGTTCTCCTCTGTGTGAACGTGCCTTTGCGGCCGGCCTTCTATCGATTTTATCGGTTTTACTGAACCTGGCGGCATTAGCAGTATACAGAATGTCGCTTCTCGGAGAGATGAATAGGTCTAGATTAGAATGCTTCAATGGAGCAGCACGTGCGTACAATTTGTCTCGACGCGTCGGGTCTGTTCTTTCTTTTCTCGTGTTCGTGTTACAGTCGACTATTGTTGGAGTAGTGTCCAGTCCATCCGGCCCAGGACTTCATGGCGGAAGTGTCTTTCTTACGGCGTGGTTGAGCTTTGGGTTAAGTTTAATGACCCTCAAGAGATACATGGAATCATTCTGTGTTCCGTTCTCCCGATCAATTCCAAAGAGGTCGCCACATCTCCCGGTCGCAACAAACTCGGTGTTTCATGATTCTTTCCGATCTAATCGATCAGCTGGTACCAATGCAACTGAACCGATGGAGGATAGTTACAAGGTGGCAGATGATGAAAGGCAGGAACAAGCACACGCCGATGCTCAAAAATTTTTTTGCATTGAAGAACAAAAGCAAACGTTTCCATCCCGTCAAGATGTGGCTCAGCATCTTCCATCGTCGTCGTCCAGCCGTGGAACGAGATCTCAAACATTGGACAAACCAGATGATGGCACAATGTCTCGAACAGTGGACAAGGTTGAGGAAGTATCAGATGGACCGTCGTTCTACATCAAGCCCCTTAAGCCGGCATTTGTTGCACAAGATAGCAATCCATTATTTGATACAACGTCAACACGCACCGAAGAACCGAAAGGTCTCAAGGCATCCTTCTCCTCCAATACTGGGCCTGTTGTTTTTATGAACAACCAAAGTGATGTTAGTACGTTGGGTGTAGGGTCAATATTGTCTCGAGAGCATAGGGAGCCGAAGTCTAGCTCTTCTTACTATGGTGGGATGGCTCCCGACAACAGTGCCCGCGTACCTCTTTCAGCACGGCAACAAAAAGAACCTTCTTTTGACGAAGACTCGGGCGTTTCCGATTTTTTGTACTCCCGCCATGTTCCAACAAAGAGTGGAGACAATACAGCTGAATCAAAACGAGATCAAGGTATCCAAGGTTTACAGAGAAGATCGTCTTATTCCTCAATTCCAAGTCTTCCAGCTGTACAAGAGGCAAGCCTAGAATCAAGTTCAAGATACAACAGCAGCAGGTCATCGTCACATGAGCAAACAGAAACGACAGACAAATCAAGCAGGAGAAGTGTTTCAACCAAAAAGTCCAAATCATCGAGCAAAATCTCTAAGTGCTCTTCAAGGAAGAACTACAAGCATAAGGTTCAACGTAAAGGAAGTGAGGGGTCGTCTACGAGTAATCCAAGAACAATTGATGATCACGAGTACAAGCTTCACCCAATCGTAAATGGTGGTTCTTCGGCCACTGCCCCTGCGTCTGACTTCAGCATAGTTTGCGACGGCAATTCCATCATAACAGAGATTACAACAGAGGGATTTGACGAAAGCTACCGCGTCCCCACAGCTACGCAACGCCAACAACCACGACTTCCTAGTAAGAATCCGCTCTACAACGGAAGCGATGCATCTACCTCCAGTGGCCAGGCTACTCCAAGATTAAACGCATTTGATTCATCCGTTGATGACTTGGTTTTTTCTGCGTTGCAGTACGCCCGTAAATCGAGAGAACCTGCCTCATCACATAATGCTTCTGCAAGGACTATAACGACATTATCTCCTGGAGGTCCATCTTGTAGCAGCGTTCAGTCAGGCTACCAAAATCAGCGCCGATTTCGGGCAGAGAGGTCGAACCAGATGAACAATAGAAGGAAGAATACGCGCACAAATATTCCTATGCGAGGCAGTTCGCAGTCGAAACGGCGTGGGAGCATTCAAAGCCTGTACAGTAACACGAACTCTGCAGATGGTGCGAGTATTGGAATGGACTTCGCGTGTTGAGCGAAATACAACATAGAAACCAATCAATAAACAATGTAGAGTAGTATGATAGATATTATAGACATCAAGAGTAATGCTGTGACTAGAGTAACAGGGATGAGATTTGCCCATTAGCACACTAAATGCTTCTACCTCTTTACACGAGTAATGATATCATTATTTTTATATTGTGTATGCCTCTACTATTGGCCATTACTTAAATGTATGACATTATCGTGCGCATGACAATGGCAGCAATCGCATGTAACCAATGCGGCTTCGCCAGCACAATCAGCGGATATCAACGAAAGAAACATGTCATTCACAAGCTTACACAATTGAGGAGAGACTTTCCCTGTCAATAAGTTGTTGTGCAGCATAAGTTTCTTCAGTTTTGACAAGTCTCCCAGTTGAGACGGTATAGAACCTTTGAATTCATTACTTTCAAGGTGTATAGCTTCCAGCTTATAGAGACTGCCAAGTTCAGTAGGGATTTCGCCCGTGAAACTATTCTTAGCCAAGTTTAGCACTCGGAGGTTCTTCATATCATAAATCAATATAGGAAGTTCCCCTTGAAGCCTAAAGCAAAGAAATGACAGTTTGAGCTCGAGCAGACAATACTCGCTTGCATTCAAAAAATGAGAACGAACTCACTTGTTGTTAGATACATCGAGCAGTTGAAGCCCCGTTAATTTTGTCCACTCAATTGGAATTTTGTCTGTGTCGGTCAGATGCAAGAGAGAGAGGGAGTGATATTATAGTCAGTCCGAGAGCAGCAACTGCAAATAGAGCAATGTAGAGAGCATGCAAACACCTTCAAGATGATTATTTGCCAATACCAAAAAGTCTTGCAGGTATGAAAGTAATTGGAAATCATTAGATCTGCGATGCGAGTAGTCTCAATGCAATATTACGTCTGTGCTGCTCTACTAAGAACTTACCTAAACTAAGCAAGCTTGAGAGCTCTGATGGCAAAACTCCAACAAAGTCATTGTTGTTCATGTGTAATTCATTCAAATGGACAAGCTGACCAATTTCAGTTGGTATAGCTCCACTGAAATGATTATCATTCAAACGCAATGTTTCGAGGTGGGACATCAAGCCGATTTCAGTAGGAATAGGCCCTCCAAGATTGTTGTTTCCGACGTCTAAGGTCACTATGGTTAATCTAGAAAATTCGTGAGGAATCTGCCCCATTAAGAGGTTGGATGCTGAAGAAATAATTCATGAGGTAGTGATCGTCCTTGCTAAAAATCGAAAATGTATAAACAACGCTTGTATGCTTACCGAGATTCAACGAAATCAAACTCTCCAACTGTCCCATCTCATATGGAATGGTCCCTTTCAGCTCATTGCCGGACAAATCCAAATCACGTAGCCGAGCGAGGTCTCCTACAGTATGAGGAATCGATTCACCAAGCAAATTATCCGCAAAATGAAGAACCTTAAGCTGAGAAATTTCTCCGATTTCACGGGGTATGCTCCCCCCAATTCTGTTGGCAGTAAAGTTCAAATAGGTCAATTCATTCCACAGCCCAATCTGCGAAGATAGTATCCCAGTAAAGCCGTTATTGCTCATGTCGACATAAGTTAAATGGGGTAGGGTAGTGTATATTTCTTTGCACATCAATCCATGCATGTTGTTTTTCCTCATTTCGATCCGTGAAACGTCTCCGTCGGTGTTGCTGTCAACATCACCTTCTTCATCACTTGAATGGCATTTTACGCCTTCCCATTCACAAATACCTTTCTCTGTAAGCCAAAACCGATGCTTTGACCAAACACTAGTTCCATTATTGCTTTTAAGCGTGCGTTGGCGAGTACGGTTGTTACCTGCTTCGCCGTACTCTGCCGGGATATGCCATTCGTACTCCGTTTCAGTGGTCGAGAACCACAGCACTACCAATCCGTACCTTTGTGTCAGATACGCATTTGAAGCATCAAGTTGTCGCGGATCATCGTCAGCAATCCATTTCAATGCTGCATATTGGGCCGAATGTATATCATAAAACGCGGACGGGTGTGTAACTTCAGTTTCCAGCAGACGAGCTTTTATTGCGTGAAACCGCTCGGACATTTGAGGTTCTTGATACCATTCGTCATCGCCATCTGCTTCTTGTTCTATACTAGCACCACTACTGTTCGCAATATTCGTTACCTCTTCATTCGACTCCCTTCCTATCAACCTTTTGGCCGTCAACAGACCAAATGTCATTATAATGCCAACGCAGACACCAATCGTCAAAATGCAAATCATCGAGTGTTTCAAAGAACGTCGGTAATAGTTATGCATTCGACGCGAATGCAAATCACCATACTCATCATCATCGTACGTCAGATTTCCCTCCTTGTCTAAGATAACACGACGTCGAAATTCCGTCTCTTCATCCTCATCCTCGAAGGAATTGTTCTCTCCATACTCCTTGGCTTCAGTAGAAGTCTTCATGCTGACTGCCCCGTTGCGATTGTTGGTGGTGTTCAAACGCTTCGCAGCCATATCTAGCAACCGTTCCCCCTCTTCATCTCTATACTTACTACTCGTCGAACTACGTCCACTTTTGACGCTGGCAGTATCACTGTAATCGGGCGGATTTCCTCCACCAAAGAGAGGAAGGGCATTCCACAGTCCCCCGGAAACCGGCTTCCTCTGGCTGGTATCTTCATGTTGACGAGCGGCGTTAATTGCGCTCCATCGCAGACTCATTTCCTTATTCCATCTGTTGTTTGGTTTTGTTGGCTTGGGGCTCAGAGAGTTTTTAATGTCGTGCAGATTCACTTGCATGGCTGTTGCTGCGCGACGAGGTATACCAATGTGAGACTTGCATTACCAGAACGATTGAATATGTGAAAAATGTGATCGAGACGCCCGCGCCATATCATGATGTAACTCAGTGCAAACCAAAGGATTCCACAACAATCAAGCATGGTCAAACACAAATAAAATGAACTCACCACCATTCGTACTGGGTCCACTAGCAACACTCCCTTCATCCCACAAAAACTGCTGCGCCGTCCTCTCCAACACGGAGAATCGTGTGCCATTCGGTGCGACGGATTTCCGTGACGCCAATAGTCCGCCTTTGTATGAAGATCGCGGCAGTCTTCCGACGCTGCTACTCAAAGTGCCGGGATTGCCGACGATGTCTCTCAGTAATTGAGACACTCTTCTCGAAGATGGATCAGGTCCGGCCTGTTGTTCGTCTTCCAGCTTGGGAGGCGCCGATGTCGCGAAGATGCCAGTTGGGAGTTCAGACACGGTGTCGGTTTCGCCCAATTGAGCTGCATTTTGCATACGCTGCATCGCCAATTGACGCTCGTGGCGGCGTCGTTGTTGTTTGTCCGAATTATCGAACGATTGCATGAACATCCTTTTGGTGATGCTGTGCCTGCTGGAGGCGTGATGGATAAGGTTTCAACTCTGTGAGGTGTGCTGTCGTGATGATTGCTTTTATTTTCTCATGATTTCTTCATATCGTACCTCTGCAAGAGAATCACGCGACACACGATTCTTGCTGGCGCGGAGGTGCATGAGATGTCGCCTCTCATGTGCACTCTCTTCCGTCCGGGCGTGCGTGGTCGTATCGTGAGAGCTCGTGAGAGAAATCAAGGCTGGAAGCATGACAGGCTTTCGGCTGTACTAGGGTGGACAATCGAAATGTCGCAACAGAATTTCTTCGTATCAGGGCTGTTGTGGAGTGGCCCCATAAATATCTCAAATGTTGCTTTTTTGTAGGTTCGTACCATAATATAATATCACATGGTGTAAAAGGAATGCAACATAGGTAGGTATGGTAAGATACCATATTGTTTTTATCATGTGATCATCTTGATCATCCCATCAACCATCATGTGGTGGTACCCTCTTCATTTTCACGTGTGGGGCCAGACACATTACCCAAAGAGTCACCCAACATTATTCTCTTTATCTATGGTACCAGTCAAAATCTATTATGAGTCTCAATTACTATTCTGAACCACAAATTCGATTTTGTACTTATTCCTTCGTAACTTTTACCAATTTCTACACGATTTGTCATGAAAACGAGATGTCAGCGGGGCCATCGCACGCGCGCCAAAAATATTAATTCAAATGACTAAAATAAGAGTAGGAACCAGTCTACTTTAGCCATGCTATTAATGATGCAACAGTCACACACTTGATTAAGTAAAATAATAACTCGTCATAACACAAAACAACCACCATGAGTCTATCTGTCATTGACAGCAAGCATGGGTGTGGTGTGCTTTCATGGCTGGAGTTGTGGTTGACCGAGAGTGTC
>JALLPD010002189.1:0-10615 GCA_036940065.1 Cyclotella cf. meneghiniana
TTTCCAGACAGTAAAACCTAATTTAAACTCATAATTTCCACCCAACCACATAAGTCAGACATTCACCTAGCAACTTGTACTGAAATATTTTTAACTACAAACAGCTTATGACAAGTTTCTATCCAAGAGTGCAAGCCAGTATTCCTCATTTACGAGACATATGTTGTTCTCCTGGAGATTTGCAAAGTCTTTCATCCTAGCAACTTTGCTACTCAATATTCGATGCCTCCTAGCAAACTCCACCATCTCAGTATCAAGATTATAAATTGCTCACAGATGGCAACACAGCTCTATATTCCAAATTTGTGTTGGATATTGAGCAAAAAATGTTGAAACTCAATGATCCATATAGGATTTATTCTCCAAAACCTTCATGCTGAAGTCTTCCTCTTTGAGAATAGCTGCAATATCATGCAGGGTTTGAATAACCTGATTTAAAACTAAACATACTTTCACAAGACATGCATCAATTCCCTGCTCCCAGAGGCTAGCATTGATGAAATGTGTAACATCGGCTTTAGATGGCTTAGCCCTACTCAACACAACAATTTCCTCTTAAGCATATTCTTTGATAGGTGATGTTTTTGTCATGTGACAATGGGATCATTGTTGGAATGACATTGTATATGGTTGAATAATAGGAGGACTCCAATTTCAGGCTGATAGGGTAGTATTGTTGAGGTTACCTGAATACTTTTCTACAATAAGTTGTTACTTTTGTTGCCATAGTGAATATAGTAGGAGCATTAAATTAAAAAGTGCCAATTGCATGTGAAAAGACTATGACATTGTGTGCGGGTGTGATTGTGTAAAAAAAGGCCCAACATCATGAAAATAGCTGTCAGAGTAGCAAGATTTGTTACAATTTGACCCCAGTCTTGAAAATAAAAGTTATTTGTTGTGGAATGATTGTAATTGTGACATCAATATCATGCAGTTTGCAACATAGAGAACTTCGAATGACTCTGTGCATAGGAATAGGTAACAGGTCTGAATATTTCCTTGTTCAAATGGAATGTGCATGGGGATTGTCTGGCCACCACACATGATTAGCTGGAAAATAATGGCTGATTGAATAATCATCCAAGTACAAACTGATGTCTTGACCACATATTGACCATGTCTTGACTTTGTCTTGATCTAAAATTGATGTGACCTCTTAGCTCTCTCATCAGTCAAAGCATGTTTCATGTCAAGACATGTTGTCAAGATATGGTCAAGACATGGTCAAGACAATTAGAAATTAGTGTAGTAGTCAAAATAACACCTGTTGCATTCCATGATCTCCTTGTGTTCCCAACATTGGAGCCTTGGCAGGTCATCATTCTTCCCAAGAGGACACCATCAGGCAACCAAATTTTGTTGGACAAGTCCACAGGCTATCTGGATCATCCATGTCAAGGTTGCAATTGATGTGTCATTTATGTGTCTTTTTTATGTTCCTCAGTGCTATTCTGATCTAGGAGAAAAAGGTGATGAATCCGCTGTCCCTCATCAATTACAGTGCAACAGCAGCATTCATTGACATTCTTTCTGCAGCAGCACCTACAATTGAATGCAGCTCCTGTTTTTGTTGCAATGAGCATTTGTAGCACACTTTGTGCCATGTCATCTCTTAGTCCTACAGATGTGCTTGCACTTCCCCCTGTGCAAATTGGCCTAGATAGCCCCTCCAACATAGACCACATTGAGTCTGATGCCTCTGTCCATGATCCCTTTGATGAAAGGCAGAAAGAGCAAGAGGTAGGAGGTACTTCCATGGCTGTTGGAGAACCAGGCTAGAATGAGAGTGCATCAGTGTCTGTTGTTACCTCTGCCAGGAAGTCAAAGTACAAAAAGAAGTGCGATGCCAATACTTCTTCCAAACATGCAAGCAAATTCAGTGAGCATCATATTGCTCAGGGAAAGAGATAACATCTTGGGAGGAGTGCTGTAAAATACCATATAGATGTTGCCTCTGAAGCTTTTCATGTCACATTGAACACTTCTGACAAGTTCAGGTTCTTTGGTGTTTGCCTGGGGAAGACCCCAAGTAACAAATTTTATGAAGTTTGACATGTTCGCCTTCTATCAAAGGATACTGAGGTTGCATTACAAGGAAGAATATTAAAGTGCTGTTGAAGGGAGATGAGGAGCTACTGTACCTGTGAAGCACAAGGACAACAGATGAAATGATTGGCTGAAGTAGTTCCTCATCCTCCTCAAGGGAAACAGAATGAAGTTGATTATGTGAAAGAGTCCTATGACTATTTCCCTTGACTCAGCACAGAGATGCATGCAATTGCAAGACCATACACATTTAAGTATGGGAAGGAGTATGACAAAAAAATTGAATGAAGAATCCTGTCAGAGACTGAAAAATTACTGTCTGCCCTATGAAGGGAAAAGATGATGAAGAGGTGTTTCACAAAGACATCCCTTACAATTCTGTTTCGAATCAGGTTGACTATAATGCTGCACTGTTTGAAAAGTTTTTCCCACCTCTCAAATGCAAAGTAAAATTACTGGATGAGTTCTTAAGTCACGACAGCAAGAACCCAAGACAAAAAATCCTTGAAGAGATGGTTGGAGAGAGATAACATTGTATTTCATTGTGAGGGTGCTACTGACCCTGATGAACTGGTGAGTACTTTGTTGATGTTCCTTTGTCATTTCTAATATAGTTTGCTCATCATTTGTTTTGTTTATGTCTAGATCAAAATATGTTACTATCAAATGAAGGTATTGTAAGCTTTTCTTTATGCACAACATAATAGTAGGCCCGCTAGTCACTGGGATCTTATGTAGACATTTATTGGAGGTATTGACCTATATGTCATGGCATATGCCTGGCCTTTACATGGTCTGCACTGCAGCACAGCTGCAGAAAGAAAGCGATGCATACAATCCACGTATCTCATCTTCAAAGATGAATATGGTACATGCAGGAGAAATAATTGTCATGTCCAAATGTTGCTAACATGCTTTATGAATTTGATAAGCACAATAAATCATGACAGAATGCACTAGCTGTCAAGAAGTACTGGTTGACAAAAAACTGCTGGATTCAACTTCTTACAACATTTTTGTGGATGTCAGTGGCCGATCTGCAAAGCTGGGATTGCAAGATTCACTTTGGTCATTTGTCATCAATTGACTTAAGCATGGAACTTGTTGGATTGGCAAATGAGGACAATAACAACTTAGTTGATGACATCAATGTTAAACCCATGGCAAATTTAATTTGTATGCCTCTCCCTATGGATGCTTCCAATGTAGAGCAGGTGGTCAACCCAACACTAGAGCACCTACTGTATTGGAAACCAATGCTAAACCAATCTTTCAAATTACTGAGTCAGAGAAGAGCATCCATTATCCAAAGGAGCCAGAGAAACATCCAAGGGCATGTCAACAAAGCTGTTATGTTTGTCACCATTACTCTGTTGAATTCTTCAATGCACAGTGGCTTTGTAGGGATTGTGGCATGCATATTTGCCAAATTAGTAGAGTTGACAAGAATGCAGACAGACAGTACTCCTGCATTGTGGAGCACACCTTGTCTGGGAATATGGTTATTGGGTGTGGTAAGATACCCCATAGGATGCACTTCATCTTGCCTGAGGAGCTGGAGAAGCTCATTCCAATCAGGAGTCAGTCAGCAAAGGGAGCAATTGCAGAGAGAAACATAGAGAAGTTGCAATGACAAGTTGGTAGAGGCTGTATAAAGGGGATCTGAAAGAGAGGGGTCTGGTGCTTATCATTCTACTACAATGGTGACTCAGAGTGCTAACAGTCCTCTGAGAAGCAAAAGGACAAGGAGGTAGTGATATTACTCACTATTTGTTAATAAGTAGTTGGCTCTAACCTCATATGTCATTGTATTAAATATAATTTTGGATTTGGTGGTATAGAGTACCCTGCAAAATAGGAAGCTTGTACCTATTGTACTAGCTAAGGATGGGTACTAATTGTCACACTAGTCATGTCCACAATACAATTGGAATTGGTATGTAGCCTGACTATGACTCATAGCCATTAGTCCCCATAGCTGACCACTTCTGTAAAAATCTGTGAAATACTCACACAAAATGTTCATGATCTCACCAATGTGTGACTCTCTCACCAATTTTTGGAAAGGAATATAGCAAAATTAAACAATTGAAAATGTACAGACCATAGATAGTACTGTATTACTATCCTATTAATTATGCCCTCTCTTGTTCCCACCAGGTTAATTTGGCAGTAGGAGGCTTTTTACCCTCCTGCCCACCCACTGCCCACTTTTATGCTGCCCCAACCATGGAAAACCTCCCCTCCCTGAGCAACTGTAATCGCCGGATTTACTTACCATGGAAGAGAGTTGGGATATGCTAGTGGGAGTACTGCTTTGGTGGTATTTCTTCATTTGGCTGCTGAAAGGTAGTCACCTTGGCAACAGTCTGCGATGGCTGGGATGCACAGGAGTGGCTGTCAGGAAAGCCATGAGTTTGTCCGGTGCTGTTTCTTGGCAGATGCAACAACCCACCAAACCTAAGAATAAATTATTCAATTTGCAATTTAACTCTTACCAAGTTATCAGTTTCTTTATGTTTATGTCGAAATAAATTAGTTCACACTCTAAAAACTTAAAATGTGTTCTCCTGTCACAGTGGTGTACACCTCGAGCATCCAACCAGCAGCATGTTCCCTGGCAGCAAAGCACAATTTCTCCCATCGGGAAGAAAAAAATAAGCTGCAATGTTGTTGGACACACTTTTGTGTGATGCAACGATGCCAACAATTAGAACAAGCCATTCTGGAGGAGGGAGAGCTGCAAACATTTTTACTGCAGAAAATTATTATGTACATATGTAAACCCAACATAAAGAGCAAGCTGATGTGTAGTGAGTAAGAAGCAATCAGTCATAACTTAAGACTGTACAACCTAACTTCCGCGGAATCAATTTTTTGGTACATAAAGAAACTGACCGGCCAGACGGTTGCTTGTTATAGAACTCATTTTGAGATATCCTCCATTTTTCTTTTTTTCACATGACACCCTTTTTACCATATTGTACAGTATCATACACTATACCATGATCAAGAAGCCGGGAAATGGTGTGTTTTTATGGGGGTCTTACCATACAAAAATTCTATTTATGGTATAGTATGTCGAAACATTGGCAATGTCAAAAATGTATCTTGTCTTAATCAAGGAATACAAACAATGAAATTGCTCTAACCTAGAGCATCATTTTGATTTCCACTAGTGAAAAATCACTAATTTGGCCGTGAATTATTATCTTTCATACTTTTCGGGTGTCCGGCCAAAATCGGCTCCATGGAAATTAGGTTGTACAGTCTTACTTTGAACCACAAGAAGTTACCGGGAGCCTAGCATATGAGTGTGTTGGTCTCATGATGGAGAATCTATTTATAGGGAACTTATGTGTAGAAAACAATGTTCTCGATTAGAATTAGACATAATAGAATAGATTCGTTTAACGTCATAAACATGACGAATTATTTGCCTGATCATGAAACACGCCTCAACAGTACCCAAAAGCTTTACAGCATGCCTCTCGTGTGTTGAAAAGATAAAATTCAGTAAAGCCTTCCGCAAGCATCCATGACGGCATATTTCCATCATTTATACACTTTTGGTCAGCAAGCATAGGGTACCATTTTTGCAGTTGCAATGCGGTGGTGTTGGTGCTGGATGTGCTGTCTGCATGAACACTCTGAATGACACTGCGCACACATTTGGATGACGATCCTTTTTCACCGAACCAAAATTCACAACAGCCTTCAGGCTCATAAAATATGTAAAGACGTTTGAAGTCATCATTCGATGCCATCCATGAAGGGTAGTCTGTTCCATTGACACATGTATTTGCGGCAAGATCAGGATAAAACGTATGATTGTAAATCACAGGCAAAACAACATCAATTGGCTGTTTAGTCTGATAGCTCTCCCAATAGTAGCCATTCTGTGGCCTGCTTTCATAAGGGCAGGTGGAAGCCTGAGGAAAATATTTGTTACAACACTCGTTTCCATCTAGAAACAAATACCACCTTGTATAACCTTCTTGCGCCATCCATGCCTGCAGTTTCAAACATTGAATAAAACTGAGGGACCTGTTGAAAAAACTAAGAAAGAGAAGCAACATACTCACAGGATAGTCTCTTCCATAGCCACAACTGCTGGCATCAAAGTCAGGAAAGTAATAGTTTGTCGAGGTAGCACCTTCACCAGGGTTGGATGTTTCGCCAGTCTGTGTGTTAGGACAGTTACTATGTGCAGGATACCTGTTGGCACAAATGATGAGAGGCACCGAGCGATAAGAAAAATGTAAAACTTAATCCACATGAATAAAACTAACCACATTTTGCAGCAATCAGACGCATTGTCAAATAAATAATATGCTGCAAATCCTGTCTCAGACATCCATGAGTCATAGTTCCTTCCGAGAACACAGTTTTGTGTGTCAGACAAGTCTGGAAAGTACTTCAGAGGATTAGTATTTTCTGGGGAACCTATCGGTGTTACTTGAGGTGGATAGGCCGCATCACTGTTAGCTTTGCAAGAAGGTGACCTAGCAAAGTGCTTCTCACAACACGCCTGAGAGGTGCGGTACAATTCATACTTCTCGACTAGAACCATTTCGCTTTTGCAGAAACCAAGTCTGTCATCGGGATACCATGGACAGTCCCATCCTGGATAGCATCCCCCAAACGGATTCCTATTGATTGTGTCATCGCAGCGAGAATAGCATTGCTTATTATGATTTAGGCAGATACCAACTGCACAGTCACACTGACAGGTCCAAGCTGGTCGGGAGAGGAAAGGTTTCGAGTGAAAACTAATAAAATTCTGGAATTATCAATGTATGAAGTTGACAAACCACACTTACGATTGAAGATTCCCCATCCACAATCAGTCCTGAGATTGTCACAGCTGCGCGAAGGATTAGAAGAGGGAGTTTCACTTGGTTCGGCAGAAGGAGAATCAGAGGGACTCTCAGACGGTTGCGAGCTAGGACTCTCCGATGGCTGCTCGCTTGGTTGAGAGGAAGGGCTTTCAGACGGTTGCGAGCTAGGACTCTCAGACGGCTGCTCGCTAGGTTGTGACGATGGGCTTTCAGAAGGTTGCTCACTTGGTTGAGAGGAAGGGCTTTCGGAGGGTTGCGAACTAGGACTCTCAGAAGGTTGCTCGCTTGGTTGAGAGGACGGACTCTCTGACGGCTGCGAACTTGGTTGAGAGGAAGGACTTTCAGATGGCTGCGAGCTCGGACTTTCAGATGGCTGCGAGCTTGGTTGTGACGATGGGCTTTCAGACGGTTGCGTGCTAGGGCTTTCAGATGGCTGCTCGCTAGGTTGTGACGATGGGCTTTCAGATGGCTGCTCACTTGGCTGAGAGGAAGGACTTTCAGATGGCTGAGAGCTAGGGTTTTCAGAAGGCTGCTCGCTGGGTTGAGAGGAAGGACTTTCAGATGGCTGCGAGCTCGGACTTTCTGACGGCTGCTCGCTTGGCTGAGAGGAAGGACTTTCTGACGGCTGCGAGCTAGGACTTTCTGACGGCTGCTCGCTTGGCTGTGACGATGGGCTTTCAGAAGGCTGCTCGCTAGGTTGAGAGGACGGACTTTCAGAAGGTTGAGAGCTAGGACTTTCAGATGGCTGCTCGCTTGGTTGAGAGGACGGACTTTCAGAAGGTTGCGAGCTCGGACTTTCAGATGGCTGCTCACTTGGCTGAGAGGAAGGGCTTTCGGACGGTTGCTCGCTAGGTTGTGACGATGGGCTTTCAGAAGGCTGTTCGCTTGGTTGAGAGGAAGGGCTTTCGGACGGTTGCGAGCTAGGGCTTTCAGATGGCTGCTCGCTTGGCTGAGAGGAAGGACTTTCGGACGGTTGCGAGCTAGGACTTTCAGATGGCTGCTCGCTTGGTTGAGAGGAAGGGCTTTCGGACGGTTGCGAGCTAGGACTTTCAGATGGCTGTTCACTTGGCTGAGAGGAAGGACTTTCAGACGGTTGCGAGCTAGGACTTTCAGATGGCTGCTCACTTGGTTGTGACGATGGGCTTTCAGACGGTTGTGAGCTTGGTTGAGCGGATGGACTTTCCGATGGCATAGAACTGGGTTGCGACGATGGCTCAATGCTCGGTTGGGACGATGGCTGACTGCTTGGCTCTAAACTAGGTTGTGATGATGGCTGACTGCTGGGTTCTGCACTTGGCTGAGAAGATGGTTCGCTGCTAGGTTGTGAACTAGGCTGCGAAGATGGCTCGCTGCTTGGTTGTGATGATGGGCTCTCAGATGGCATGGTGCTGGGTTGAGATGAAGGCTGACTACTTGGCTGGGATGAGGGTTGACTGCTTGGCTCTGAACTCGGCTGGGAAGACGGGAGGCTGCTAGGTTGAGAGGATGGACTGTCAGACGGCTCAGTACTGGGTTGAGATGACGGCTGTCCACTTGGTTGTGAGGAGGGTTCAAGACTAGGCTGTGAACTTGGTTGGGATGATGGTTGGTTACTTGGTTGCGAACTTGGCTGGGCTGATGGACTATCAGATGGCATTGAGCTTGGTAGAATACTAGGGAGTACAGAAGGCTGAAAACTTGGACCTGAAGATGGCTCGATACTTGGTTCAGAGCTTGGTTGAGCTGACGGCTGACTACTAGGCTGCGATGATGGCTGACTACTCGGTTCTGAACTAGGCTGTGATGATGGCTGATTACTAGGCTCTAAACTAGGCTGTGATGATGGCTGACTACTTGGATGGGAGCTTGGCAGAGAAGATGGCTGACTGCTGGGCTGTGAAGAAGGACTTTCAGACGGTTCAACGCTCGGTTGAGATGAAGGCTGACTGCTTGGTTGAAATGAGGGCTGACTGCTAGGCTGTGAACTTGGTTCGAAAGAAGGTTGGCTACTTGGTTGCGAACTGGGTTGAGACGATGGAGTCTCAGAAGGCATTGAACTTGGTTGATATGACGGGTTGCTACTCGGTTGTGAGGAAGGCTGACTACTTGGCTCTGAACTTGGCTGGGAAGAAGGTTGGCTGCTTGGCTGTGAACTTGGCTGAGATGACGGACTCTCAGACGGCATTGAGCTTGGTTGTGATGAAGGCTGACTACTGGGCAGCGACGATGGTTGACTACTTGGCTGGGAAGAAGGTTGGGTACTGGGTAAAATGCTCGGTTGAGATGAAGGCTGACTACTAGGTTGAGACGACGGCTCAATACTAGGTACAGAACTAGGCTGCGATGACGGTTGAACACTTGGCTGTGAGCTAGGCTGTGATGAAGGCACGTTGCTTGGTTGTGACGACGGGCTTTCAGATGGGGTCGAGGATGGTTGTGCAGAAGGCTGTCTACTGGGCTGTGAGCTTGGTTGGGACGATGGTTGGTTACTGGGTTGAAAGCTGGGCAGTGAAGAAGGCTGGCTACTGGGTTGGAAGGAAGGGCTTTCTGATGGCGATACACTTGGTTGATGTGATGGCTGACCACTTGGCGATGAGGAAGGCTCACTGCTTGGCTGCAATGATGGCTCGCTGCTTGGCTCTAAACTAGGCTGCGACGACGGCTGGCTGCTTGGTTCTGAACTGGGCTTCGATGATGGCTGCCTGCTCGGTTCAGAACTTGGCTCCGAAGAAGGCTCATCACTCGGCTGANACACAATGATATACCTGACTTGACGGGATGCTGGAGGGTTGAGACGATGGCTGTGAACTTGGACGTGACGACGGCTGGTAGCACCCAGAAGGAATCCAAGAGCATTAAATCAATGCAACTTTGACAGAAGTTGGCAACAGAAACATATCAACTGACATACCTCAGAAGAAGGCTCACTGCTTGGCTCACTGCTTGGGCTGGCGGACGGAATGGAACTCGGAATGACTGACGGAAACCCTGACACAGACGGACTGCTTGTTGGTAAGCCAGACGGACGCAGCGACACTGATGGTTTGCTCGAAGGAGACTCAGATGGCATCGAACTGGGTTTTTCACTCGGCATCGAGGATGGTCGAGTTGAGGGACGCTCAGATGGCTGTGAGCTTGGTTGGGTCGACGGATCGTTACTTGGTTGAGATGAAGGGCTCTCAGACGGCATCGAGCTTGGTTGAGACGAGGGCTGCGAGCTGGGATTTGATGAAGGCTGGCTGCTAGGCTGCGAGCTTGGTTGGGACGAGGGGCGGATGCTTGGATGTGAGCTTGGCTGCGATGAGGGCTCACGACTTGGCTGCGAACTGGGCTGCGAAGAGGGCTCACTGCTTGGTTGAGAGGATGGCTGAGTACTGGGTTCCGAACTGGGCTTCGAGGATGGCTCGCTGCTTGGCTGTAAACTGGGCTGCGACGACGGCTGGCTGCTTGGTTCTGAACTGGGCTTCGATGATGGCTGGCTGCTCGGTTCAGAACTTGGCTCCGAAGAAGGCTCATCACTCGGCTGAGATGAGGGTTGACTACTTGGTTCTCGTGATGGCCACACTGATGGCATCGAACTCGGTTGAGAAGATGGCTGGTTTCGAGGGAAGGAACAAAAACATTTCAAAAATATGAGATATCACCAGCAAGAAAGACAACATGCCAGATAGTAATTTATTGTGAAAAAGAGACACAATGATATACCTGACTTGACGGGATGCTGGAGGGTTGAGACGATGGCTGTG
>JALLPD010002190.1:0-10600 GCA_036940065.1 Cyclotella cf. meneghiniana
AGATTATCTATGACAATGGAAGCAAGTTCAAGCTCAATTTTGAAACCCTATGTGAGTCATACAGTCTCAAGTGTAAGCTACCCACCATCAAGAACCCACAAGCAAATACAGTATTGGAGTGGATAAATCATTGCAGACACAGTGGCCCCCAGTGACATATCAGACTTCCTAATGAATGCATCATGGGCCATTCACTCAACATAGCATACAGTGCTTAAATCCTCTCCAGGTGCAGCTGCTTTTTGGAGGGATATGCTGTTTGACCTCCCCTTCCTGGCTGACTGGAACAAAATAGAAGATTATAGGCAAGATCAAACTGATCACAACACCCAATGTGAAAACAAGTCTCACGTGGATTGGGATTATAAAATTGATGATAAAGTACCACTTTGCAACGAAGGTATCCTCCGCTAATCAGAAAGTAAGTACCATCGTGATCCTTGGACTATATCAACAGTTCATACAAATGGAACAATCAGTGTTAATTGTGGAACAAAATCAGAATGATTAAACATCAGGAAAGTAACACTATACTTTGAAAATGTAGAAACATAATGATTTAATGTCATATCACAAACCTTTACTCATCTCTCCATCAAAACACACATGCTTCAAAGCACCATTTCATAGGCACTACAAATCAGGAAACTCTTATTACAACAGACATATGTTGATAATACCCCAACAAGTTTCTTCTTCCCCCAAAACAGCCTACCTCTTTTCCTTTCTCTGAGAGGTTTTTTCACACATATCACCTGATTCTTTATTTGTGGGGGCAAGTGACATAGGCAAATTATACACCTTAATTAGGTACACCCCATCACCTCCCACCTGGAAGCTTTAAGAGTTCTCTGCACCTTGTCTTGAACAAACAGTATGCAAAAGTTGTAATATGTTAGTTTTTCAGGAACAACATATTTAAAGTACATGCATAGTAAGTATGTTTCACAGAAACAATTGTGACATGAAAAATGTTTCACAGAACCAACTGTGACAAGAGGAGCCAGGGGCCTTCTCTAGGAAGCAAGACCAGAGCAGGAAAGCCTCTCTATAAAAAGTTAGACTGTCTAAGGTTTCATACCAAGTCAGGTAGAAACCTACACAGCATCTCACTAAGTCAGTAGTGTGAACATACCAAAACTGTGTAGAATCCTACAAAGCTTTGTTTTTCCACAATGAATCACAATCGCTTCATCATGGTTTTTAACTTCATTTTTACAATTAAATAAACTCATAAAAATTCATCAGCCATTAGTAGCACAACAACGATTACTTTTTAGACTTGTAGTTTCGACTACATTTTAGGCTTAGGTCATCATTGCATTGCACACCGGGGTTGCCAATATGATAGAAAATATCATTTGATAGGATTTTGATTAGTTTTACATGGAAGTGGGTCAACCATTGCGTGGAGTGCTTGCCTCATTGTGTCAATTTTACACAATTAGGCAGTGTTGTTGAATAACCAAAATCTCCATTTTAGACAGAGCTCATTCTTCTTCAGAACAAACAAGCAATAGTGGCAATGAGATTGGGCTGATAATGACAGTATAGTCCGTGGTCAGTTGGTTAAGTCCACTGTCGTGTGTGTGTGTTTGAATGTGTGGTGAAAAATCTTTGAGCATGACAAGAAGCCTTGATGTGTAAGGAGCTGGGTGTTTTGTGTTTGATACACCAAAGATGGGTTATCCTGTCTCCCGCCACCCTCTTATGCTAATTACCAACAACTATTGACATGAAAGAAACATAGGAAACAATCCCTTCTTTGAGAATTTACAATTCTCCCATATCCCACACATGTTTTAAAGATAAATTGCTATTTTAATGACTGATCAGAGCTAATCCCCATGCTCCACATTGACCATACAAGTGCAGCCACAGAAATAATCAATGATCGACCAGAGTGAATCAGAAAAATTGGGAACATTTCAATTTAGCACTGAACAACAGATAAGGTTTATTAATTTAATGCTGTCTATAAATTAACCAAAATCCTATAAATTCGCTTTAATTTTAAGAGCACTATTATTTTGAAATTAGATCAATTATTTCATGGCAGACTTTGACTATGGTTTAACAATCTTCTCCACTCCATTATATAAATCATGACTGCTTTCATTTTTCTTTGTACTGAAATCAAAAAAGTTTTAAGCAATATCTTCTTACAATCTATTCTGACAAAACACAAAAATACCAGTCTCTGTGTCCTCTCCTACTAAAAGGGAGGACATAGCATAGCATTGTGCGATCATTAAATATTTTCAACCATTGTATCTACTTCCACCAGTTGTTACAGCAACAGTGGCCGCAGTGGTATTTTTACCAAGGAGTGACTGCTCTCAAAAGTACCCAGTCATAATCATTTGTGAATAAGCAATCCCTATTTCCAGTGCATTTCCAAGCTACCAATTATGAAATTGTGAAAGATCAATGGTAACTTTGGTTGAGATGTGAGTGTGGTTTGTATTTTAAGAAGAGGAAAAGGAGACATGAATTTAATGTAGAGAAATGAATGGACTGGATTCAAGTTATATTTACATGATTAGAATTGAGAATATTATTCTTGTATCAATCAATTCTTCCTCGTTTGACAATCCAATTATTATTGCTATTCCAAAAGATAGAGAGAATAATTTTAATTTCCTCAAATGTAACTTATAACATATAATTTTGTGTATTGATCACACTTCTGATAACAAGGGATGATGATTAAGTGTAAAAAACTAATCTGCTTGTAAATATATTTTGTGATGTCTTAACATTCTTTGTGCAATAATTATCATATTGTCTATCCTCCTGTCTCTGCTTGAATTGAAAATGTTGTTCCATGTCATCATATTGATTACAAAATTCTAAATGTGACTTTGTCTTGGATCGTGATTTTTCTTACAGAGAAACTCTGATTCCTTCAGGTTTAACCTTTCCAAAATGGATCAATCTTGAGATCTATGCATTTTTCAGACAGGGCATTTTTGAGTCAAAATATCTTTTCTCTGATTGCTCATTTATGTTGTTGTTACCAGGAAAATGAAGTAGAAAATCGAATCCATTTATCATACTCATCCCATGTTTTGAATTTCAATGAGTGTTTTAATTCCGATCAAGTATAACTTTGTTTCAGCTGTTCTGAGACAATATTTAAAATTTACTTCATTGATATGGAATGCTTATTCAAAATCACAATAAGCTTACTCAGTGATGAAAGTTTGTAAAATTGTCCAAGTGAATCTAATGATTCATTTGTTCTATGAGGCTGCTTTCTCTTGTAGTTGCTGATTGATCAGTTTCTATATATAGTTTGCAAGCATTGGAGAAGATGGTCTCAATACTTCCTCTCCAGATTCATTGCATGTAGATAGAGTCACAGTGGTTAAAGTTTTGATTGCTATAAATTTCAGTCACCCTGCTTTGTGAATATCTTCCATGGCCTTGTCAAATCTCTATAGTTCCTCTTGGATCTCATTTCATGGTGCTCACGTCCAACACTAGAAAATTGACAAGGTATGCTATCAAAATGTTCTAGTTTGCAAGGAAATCAAGCATTCAATGCTGCAGTTTTGTATGCCTTATATGTCATGTGGGTTCAATCAAAAAAGTACTGATAAGTGCCATGTCATGTAAATAATCCTGGCCATGCAGCAAACTATTCAAAAGCTGCCCTCTCTTCCTCACTAAATTTCACAGCCAAACCACGATATGAACCTCCCTCCCCATCTCACCAAACTGCACTGGATTTTTCTCTTTGGCATAGGCCAAGAATCTGCCTTTTAGTACCCGTAGGCACTAAATAAAAACTCCCAAGTCAGGAATAATCCTAAGCTCCTAAGTGAGAGGGAATCCTTACTAGGACAAAAGTCCATTTCACTTAATCTTTGTTACCACAGTGAACATACTTCATGAGATGGGTACAAACATACCAGAATGGTGAAAAACATACACAAAATTCATCTTTTTCATTTTGGGATGAAAGGGGTTGTATCATCCTTTCATCCTAATTTGTTCATCATAATCAGTAGACAATATGCTCATAATTACTCAATCTATCAATTGATACCCCAAGTTATGTACTCACTTCATCAATAGTATGCATCCTTTCCTGCAACTCCTTTATCATTCCCCAGAATTCCATCTCCACACAAATGTGGGACTTCTCTGTATTTGTGGGCAGACATCATTTGCCATGTACAGGAGTGCACAAGGTGTTGTTGAAGTGCATATCTGTAAAGACTAGAAGCTTGTGAGCAATACACTTTTGCATATGCATAGTCTGGGAAAAGCCATGACATCATAGACACAAGTTGTTCTGAGAACAAAGGTATACTATGTGCACTCACATTCAAATGACCAAAGAAAAAAACAAGAAACTCACTTCATGACATCATAGACACACTCTGAGTGTGAGAAACATGATCACAAAGTGGTACTCAAATCTGAGAACATACAAAACAGGCCTCCTATGTAAGGCACTTGCAGACTGGCCTGTTGGGATGTCAGCCCTTTGAATGTGGTCAGGCATAAATATAGTTGTAGCCTTTTAAAGAGTTATTAAAGAAACATTTCATACAAAGCACGCTCAATTTCATGATGTAATTTTTATAGTAGAAGTCTAGGTTGAACTCCCATACTAGTGTATACATATGTCTGAAAAGGGGCAGTGATAAGTATAAGTGAATCTGAACTCATTTCTCTAAGAAGCTCCAGTCTCAAAGGACTTTGCATGACTTCCTAGAAGCATGTGTCGTTTTCAAAAGGCTATTCAGTGCCTAAAAAGAATGAAAACATTGTTATATCCCTCTTATGTAGAAGTGAAAAGGCTGCACACAAGATCCCTGAGCAGTTGTACCCTGTTAAGATCCCAAGAAGCCTTGAACCTCAAATAGCATTACACTGGACTCCTGTGCTGTCTCAAAGTTCCAGTCAGCATATTCCTTCATGTCCAAGTGCAATGGAAGACCTTGCAAAAAAATGAATGCAACTCAAATGAGAAGCATTCCGAGAACTTAAAGTGATCACCTTATAAGAGGTCACACAAGTGGTAGCACCAAAAACCAGGTTTTATGCAGGGGGCATGTGCACAACTCCTGGATATTGATCATGACCTAGAAAAAGGATGAACTGCCCTAAAAAGCAGATCACTTCTCAGAAATGTTGCTCACCCTGAGAAACATGCACATTTTAAGAATGCTTATGAGAATATTTCTGATGAAATTGCAAACCTTGAGCATTTGCAACCAAAAATACTATGATCATTGAAGAAAAGATTGCATAATCACTCAAACAGCAATGATGACTCCAGATTGTTAAGCAGTGAGTAACTAGACATATGTCAAGAAATTTCTTGATTGAGCAAGAAACTCACAGGTATTGAATAAGTCATACTTCCCCTTCATCTTTAAATAAAAGAGTCTTCTCAACACCAGTAAAACAATAAGATTTAACAAAAACTTAATGGAAAATGAAAAGTTCAAAATCAAATAATATAATAATTTTGGGTACTATGCTTACAAAAGATCAAAAGTCTTGCATTAAAAATAAAAAATGATACACTGAGTGAGATAATTGCCAAATTGTCAGAACTTGAGCTGTTGGGTACCTTTCTCAATGGAATGAACCCCCCATCAAAAAGTAAAGAAGGAAAGGTCAGTGCTGTAATTACAAAAGCAAGTTACCATACATTAACCAAAAATCAAATTCCACAGAGACACAAACATCCTGTTGGAAGTTGTACTAGACAGTCCCTTTGTGAAAATATCTCCTAGTTGCTCAACTGTGTCAATCTTCAGTAACTTGATGCCATGCTTCTGGATTTCTTCATGAAACAAAACAGTTTTGATAGCATAGTATTTGCTATGAGGAGTGAACTCGGGTGGAATTGTTTCAGTCAACACCAATGCGCTGGCATTGTTCTTGTGTATCAGCACATGCATGGGCACAAGATCCTTAGTCTCCAGACCCATTACATTTCCCAACTCTATGACAATATCGACTCATGGCAGCTATGTGCCAATGCAATTACCTCTGCCTCCATAGTAGAAATGGCAGTTTCAGATTGCAACTTAGATCCCAAACTATAGGACATTTGAGACTGTGATCAGGAAACCCGTTCTACTCTTGCACATTCGGACTCGGTAATTTTAGCATACCCATAAAGCCCAGCAAAGTCAGCATCTGGACAGGCATCTATCTTGAGGCTCTGACATGGTTTAAGGATTAGACTCTTATTTTGTGTAGCCTTGAGATAATGCCCGATTCTCTTCAGAGCTTTCTTGTTAGAGAGTTGCAGGTTGAACATATACCTTGCACAACAGGTGACGACATAGGCATTGTCAGGCCTCAAATGACCAGCCAAATAGTGCATCATCCCAACCACACTCGAATAACTAAATGAGCCTTGTGGCCCTTCACCATTGATATCATGTGTCAATGGCTTTGCCTTGGCAGGAGACCATTTGTTTGTAGCCAACTTTGAATCCAAGTCTAATGCTTCCAAAATTCAATCAAACAGGACAGTTTGCTTCATCTCAATGTAGCCTCTTTCTGTTTAGTCATGTCAACACCTAAAAAACCAGCAGCATCATTCTCTTGCTTGAGTAGAAGACCTTGCTCACACACCTTTGACCCAAGCTTGTTGATGTAGGCTTTGTTTTTTGACCAGAATAGAATGTCATCCACAAATGCAACAGCCACAATCTGATCACTCACAAAAAGACAAGGACAAGACTTTGATACTGTCATGTCAGAATGTGTATGGCCTTTGTCAAGAACTGCCAAAAGGCATGAGGACTCTGATGCAGCCGATATAAAGTCTTCTTCAACTTGAAAACTTTCCCTTTCTGGTGAAATCCGACTGTCATCTCAACAAACACTTTCTTCTTCTTTTGATCCAGATCAGCATGGAGAAAAGTGGCCATCACATCACCTTACTTGGACTTAAGTTCAAACAAAATCTTGAGAATAAGCATCAGTCTAACTGTTGTCCATTACAGTACAGGAACATATGTCTCAAAAAGTCTATACCATCAAGTTGTTGATCACCATGGGCACAAAACCTCACTTTGAATTTCTTGACCTTACAATCAGGAAATCTCTTAAGCTAAAACACCCAAATTGAGTCAATAACATTCATTGTCAAATTGTCTCAATCCACCACTTCGCATGCATCCACTGACTCTTATGTTTCAATCTCCTTCAAGGCAGCCTTCCGAAATTCTTCCTTGAACGGACCTGACATGCTTGATGCCAGTTTGGGTTATCTTCCTTACTAGCCTCACATTTGGCTTTCAGAAACAATCGGTATACCGAGTTGGCAATCAGTTCATAGCTCATGCCAGTATTTGCACAATCATTAGCAGAAAAATGAATGAACTTAGAAATAGGGTAGGCCATAAAAGCCTCAACTGACAGCACTTCAACTTCTGCTAATAACATGAATTTGTTGGCTTGTGTCTCTTCTTGGCCATGTGCTTGCAGTACTCACTTCTCTTGCGACTAAGCTTGTATACATAAAGTGCCTGTCTCACACCTGGGGGGACTTGTTCTCTCCATAAGTGCAGTGGTAAACAGCACAAATGTGTCGGCTTCTCCCATCAGCATTACAACCCAGTTCCTTGTTTGCAACTTCCTCTGGAGCTTGTGGAGGAGAATCTGCTGGTGCAATGATAGGACTTGGTGGGAATTTGGATGGATGGACAAAGGGTCAATGGATTCTTTTTCTTGACTCCACTAGTCCCAATGCTCATCTCCTCCTGAATTGATCTCCAAGGTCGAGGACAGAGATTCAACATCACTTTCAACATTAGGTTGGTCTAGATCCGGCAGCGGATCGTTTGACTTCTCTAACCAGCATTTGACCTCATGTGTCTCCAGGTTACATTGGTGGCCAGCCCGATTGCACTGTTACTTGAGCTCCTGTTGCTTCTCATGCGACATCGGCTCTAAAAGCCAAACTTCATCCAAAAGGGGAAGTTTGTAGATGAGTATATCATCATCATCATACTCCTCTTAAACATAGCAATGATCGATGTTGACAAACAACTCATCACAAATAATATCCAACTCAACACTTGATGTGCCATCATGAAAAACAGTTTCAAACTTATCATCAAACAGCATGTGATGATGGGGACTAACATATCCTGTGTGGAGGTTGCATACAAGAGTAACAATAGACAAGTGGAGTTTCAAGAATCCCAAGAACTGACCCATCCATGCTTGACAATTCTACTTTGGTAGCTTCTTTCCTCCTTGCAACTTGGCCTCCTATACATACACTGGACAACTGCAAACATGAGTGCACATAAGATCATGATGGTCAGACTTCATGAAGGTTACCATTTCAATAGGAGTAGTGCCACTAAAACATTGAGGTATGCAGTTGTAGAGTCACACACTGCATGATTGACTGCAAAAGACCACAGGCTAAGGTCATCTGACCCATCCTCACCCCAATTCAAGGCAGTATGGATCATAAAAGACCAGGCCATGTACATTACAGCCACTGCTAACATTTTATTAATGGGGATATTCATAACAAAATTTCATTATAAACAAAATTGCCAGATATTGTGTATGCCCCTCTGTTCATAAGCTATATGAAATTCCTATGTAGAAGTATTTTGCTAGCTTATTTATCATGCGATGCCAATTTTCTTGTGAACATCCTTAAGCTGATATCCACACTTTTCATCATTTTCTTATGAAGAAAGAGATATTTGTAATGGCTTATGAACAGTTTGTGAGCAACTGACTGTTAAAATTTTTCGAATAGGAATATATTGCAGTAGGCGGTATATTTGAATACTTCCTCTCTTCCAAAATAATATACATATGCTGTAAAATCAACCCTAACCTAATGCTAAAACTAATGCTGATGCTAAAACTAACCCTAATCCGTTAATTTTTTAGTTATCCATGCTCTCTACTTTGCATACTAACATTGAAACCAAAGCAACAAAACTATGTCAATAGGATAAATTGGTGATGTATGATTTACAATAAAAGACACACTTAAAAAACAAAAGAAAAGAAAGTTGAGACTTGCTGCAGTGGGAAGGGCTTTCATAGGAAATGGTCATTATGTGCAATGACAAGGGACAGGGGATCTGTCTGATTTGTTATTTGATTTCAACCAATTATACAACCGTTGACAATCACATTGGATGCTTCAATGACTTAACGTCCCTTTCTCAAGCTGTTGGTTACTATCACCAACAGCTTTCCATAAGACAAGAGGCATAAAATACACCAAGGATTGTCACTGATTGGAATCAGAGGTATAATCAAAAACATCAGAGGACTTTATTGATAGTTATCACTTCTGAGGGCAAGTGGAGAGTTGACAGAGGTGATGAAATCATGATAATGAGAGCTGAGGAAAATGGGGGAAAATGGTAGGCTCCTTGATGGACTGACAGAATGCTGAAGGGATGGTAGATCAAATGCCAAGTGGGATTTCGACTAATCCAACTTGCTGGGTGACTTGGTGACAATTTTCTTTGGCAGATTTGTGAGAAATGGAACAATTAAGTGCCAACGAGAGAAGGGAGAGGAGTAGCAAGAGAGGAAGCATCAGTAGAACATTGGCCACTGTGGGAGAAAGATGTTCTCCTTTTTCTTGCATTGCTGATAAAGATGATGAGAATGACAAGGAAGAGGCAAAATTTCTCCCATTGAACTGAAGCCCAACACAGCCAAACCACAGCCATTGTGGAACCAAACAATGCCACCAAACTGAACACCAACAAACCAACCACCTCCAAAACTGGAAAAGCCAAAACCACTGACAACAAAACTGCATCTTCAGTATTGCCAACAGACCTAGCCAAACTAACGCTGCTGAATTGAAAGCCATGGAACCAGAAACCAGAAGGTGCCACACAGGGAGATGATGCTGACAATGATGGCAGAATGTGATACCAATAGAAATAATAGCCACAAATGGAAGTGACAGAACTCAACACAATAAATGAAATAAACTGAGAAATTCGAATAATGCGAAGAACATGAGAAAGGTGTGTGTTCTCACATAATGAACTGTTGCATCATAATGAGTCCAAGAACTGTTTTCAAAGCAACTTCCTGGTGATCCTTGACACCTCTGAATTCACATTTTTCTGCAAAACCAGACACAATTCGAACGGATTGTATCATGAGAAAAGGTGAAAACTTCAACCATTTTACCGTGATCTGACCAATCAGTTCAAACTCAGTGCTCTCAAGCAATTCTACACTTGCAGTCAGAAAATGGTCCTTATTCCTCTTGAGCCAAGTTTCAATAGTGTAGTCAATACATTCTGCATAATGCTTAATACACATTTGGCTAGATAAAAAATGATAGAGAAGAAAGTTGAGACTTGCTTTGTGGGAGCGTCCTCATAGAGAAAGGTAATTATTTTGTAATGACAAGGGATTGGTGATCTGTCTAAGTTGTATTTAATTTCAACCAATTATCCAACAGTAGACAATCACATTGGATGCTTTAATTACGTAATGTCCCTTTGGTAAGCTGCTGAGTACTACCACAGCTATCCGTAAGACAAAAGGCGAGAAATACACCCAGGATTGTCACTGATTGGAATCAAAGGTTTAATCAAAAACATTA
>JALLPD010002191.1:0-12130 GCA_036940065.1 Cyclotella cf. meneghiniana
TTTCTAGTTCCTCTTCAACCAAATGGCCATGATTGTGGTGTGTACACATTAAGGTTTATCTACAATATAATTACATTCAACCTTATGTGTTTTTGTAAGGATGTTGATGACAAGTTTAATGATGCAATTTCAAAGAACCCATTATTTGCCTTCACACATAAAACGATCTCAGAAGTGAGATACAACATGATATGTTTTATTGACTATCTTGCAGACATAAATGATGGAACAACTGCTCTGAATGATAATATTAATGGTAAGTCTGTTTTGGAACATTTATGGCAACTGTCATGTCATATTACCTTCTCCTTTATTTCTATAATAGTCTCTGAATTCCTAGACTACATCATATTCTGTGATTCTGATATGGCTCCTACAATGGTAATAGCTCATGAACGCACTCATCCAAGACAATTTACTGAGAAATTAAGAATTGCTGCAGCCATAAAAGGAACAGAGACCTCCATGTATTCACATCCTAAGTACTGTCAAGGTAAAGGAATAAGTTTCTTTTGTGCCCTACACATTATTGATAAGGACTTAGCCAGAGAGACTGTGGATAAAAATCTCACAATAAAAGATGAAGAAGACATTCAAAAACTTGCTGCAGGGAGAGGTTACTCAAAATTGTTCAAGTTAGGGGACAACAATTGGGTTGCATTGACAAGACAGTTTTCAT
The DNA here is from genome assembly GCA_036940065.1 of Cyclotella cf. meneghiniana. Classification (NCBI taxonomy): domain Eukaryota; phylum Bacillariophyta; class Thalassiosirophyceae; order Thalassiosirales; family Thalassiosiraceae; genus Cyclotella; species Cyclotella cf. meneghiniana. Next base: position 680 of record JALLPD010002191.1, read on the forward strand.
TTGATGATAGATTCACATATGAGCTAAACAGTAGGGTAATGGCAAACCATGCACTCTCATGTGCAGTGGAATGCCCATTTTTGATTGATTATTGGACGGGTATTGATTCACTTTCTTGCATGCCACATTCAAGAATGCACACAATTTACCTACCTCTCCCCTCATATGAGCTTATTGACATGAGAACGTCTTTGACGAGTGTTGAAAACTTTTCTGTTTCTTTGGATGAAATTGGAAGAGAAGAATGGAAGGAAAAGTTGATGTTACTTATATCAACCTTGACTCTGTAATTATCATTACCAAAATGCGTATCCAAGTATATCCTGTATATCCTGCTGAGGGCAAGGAACCAGCACCAGACATAGGGTTGAAATTAAACTGTCCTACAAAAGCTACAATACGTGGCATTGAACTGAAGAACACAAGCAAAGAATATCTGAAATTGTCGGGGAAGTTTAAGTTTTCTGAATTTGAATCTTACAATCCTGTGTCAAAAGAGTTCAAGGTGAGGTTCACACATTTTTCCTAATGTGTAATGCTAGAGAATTGCACTGTTGCATTTGAGAGAAACAAGAGTAAGTCAAAATATCAGTTGTAATAACTTAACTTGAAAATTAGCTATTTATCCTTCACAGAGACTCTAATGCACAGAGCTTTAGATTTATTATCAACAATATACAGGTGTTTACAAGCGAAATCAAATCTCTCCTTCATCTGATTTTACAGTTGCTCTAGGGATTGTGTCTCTTACATGCTCTTGGATATTTTTTACGGAGTCCCATACATGTCCTATCACTGCATTCAAAAGCCCGCCCCCTACCACCACCACCACCACATTGCAATATAGATTGGATCTAATGTAAGCAGGTGGTGGTGGGCAACAAATGAACAACAAATGACATGTTTTCCTTCAAAAGTTTTCTTCAGTGATGCCCTCCTGCAATGTCCAATAATATTGTTTGGATTTCATGGAAGGAGGTGGTGGTGGGCAACAAGCAGTACCCCCGCAGGAACAAGATGGTATTGGTGCCCCCATCACCTTCTGCGCTGTTGCTCTTTCATTTAATTTACCCTTTTGGCATTTCTCCAACACTTTGATTTGTGTATTCAATTCAATAATTTCCTTAACAAGTAGCTTTACAGCTTTGCGGTCCCTGTGATGTCTATCAGTGTTCCTAGAGAGGGAACAAATGAATCCCTGAATTTTAATTAATGCTTTCAATCCAGGGACAGGGCCAATTCATCAGCAGTGGCATGGTTTGAATGCATGTTAATATCACCCTGTGCCATCTTGTGAGGTAGACGAAGTTTATATGTCTGTCAGAATACAACTACCACAGTGGTTTGGCTGTTGTTTTTTATCTTATATATATATATATATAAGATAAAAAACAACAGCCAAACCACTGTGGTAGTTGTATTCTGACAGACATATAAACTTCGTCTACCTCACAAGATGGCACAGGGTGATATTAACATGCATTCAAACCATGCCACTGCTGATGAATTGGCCCTGTCCCTGGATTGAAAGCATTAATTAAAATTCAGGGATTCATTTGTTCCCTCTCTAGGAACACTGATAGACATCACAGGGACCGCAAAGCTGTAAAGCTACTTGTTAAGGAAATTATTGAATTGAATACACAAATCAAAGTGTTGGAGAAATGCCAAAAGGGTAAATTAAATGAAAGAGCAACAGCGCAGAAGGTGATGGGGGCACCAATACCATCTTGTTCCTGCGGGGGTACTGCTTGTTGCCCACCACCACCTCCTTCCATGAAATCCAAACAATATTATTGGACATTGCAGGAGGGCATCACTGAAGAAAACTTTTGAAGGAAAACATGTCATTTGTTGTTCATTTGTTGCCCACCACCACCTGCTTACATTAGATCCAATCTATATTGCAATGTGGTGGTGGTGGTGGTAGGGGGCGGGCTTTTGAATGCAGTGATAGGACATGTATGGGACTCCGTAAAAAATATCCAAGAGCATGTAAGAGACACAATCCCTAGAGCAACTGTAAAATCAGATGAAGGAGAGATTTGATTTCGCTTGTAAACACCTGTATATTGTTGATAATAAATCTAAAGCTCTGTGCATTAGAGTCTCTGTGAAGGATAAATAGCTAATTTTCAAGTTAAGTTATTACAACTGATATTTTGACTTACTCTTGTTTCTCTCAAATGCAACAGTGCAATTCTCTAGCATTACACATTAGGAAAAATGTGTGAACCTCACCTTGAACTCTTTTGACACAGGATTGTAAGATTCAAATTCAGAAAACTTAAACTTCCCCGACAATTTCAGATATTCTTTGCTTGTGTTCTTCAGTTCAATGCCACGTATTGTAGCTTTTGTAGGACAGTTTAATTTCAACCCTATGTCTGGTGCTGGTTCCTTGCCCTCAGCAGGATATACAGGATATACTTGGATACGCATTTTGGTAATGATAATTACAGAGTCAAGGTTGATATAAGTAACATCAACTTTTCCTTCCATTCTTCTCTTCCAATTTCATCCAAAGAAACAGAAAAGTTTTCAACACTCGTCAAAGACGTTCTCATGTCAATAAGCTCATATGAGGGGAGAGGTAGGTAAATTGTGTGCATTCTTGAATGTGGCATGCAAGAAAGTGAATCAATACCCGTCCAATAATCAATCAAAAATGGGCATTCCACTGCACATGAGAGTGCATGGTTTGCCATTACCCTACTGTTTAGCTCATATGTGAATCTATCATCAAATGAAAACTGTCTTGTCAATGCAACCCAATTGTTGTCCCCTAACTTGAACAATTTTGAGTAACCTCTCCCTGCAGCAAGTTTTTGAATGTCTTCTTCATCTTTTATTGTGAGATTTTTATCCACAGTCTCTCTGGCTAAGTCCTTATCAATAATGTGTAGGGCACAAAAGAAACTTATTCCTTTACCTTGACAGTACTTAGGATGTGAATACATGGAGGTCTCTGTTCCTTTTATGGCTGCAGCAATTCTTAATTTCTCAGTAAATTGTCTTGGATGAGTGCGTTCATGAGCTATTACCATTGTAGGAGCCATATCAGAATCACAGAATATGATGTAGTCTAGGAATTCAGAGACTATTATAGAAATAAAGGAGAAGGTAATATGACATGACAGTTGCCATAAATGTTCCAAAACAGACTTACCATTAATATTATCATTCAGAGCAGTTGTTCCATCATTTATGTCTGCAAGATAGTCAATAAAACATATCATGTTGTATCTCACTTCTGAGATCGTTTTATGTGTGAAGGCAAATAATGGGTTCTTTGAAATTGCATCATTAAACTTGTCATCAACATCCTTACAAAAACACATAAGGTTGAATGTAATTATATTGTAGATAAACCTTAATGTGTACACACCACAATCATGGCCATTTGGTTGAAGAGGAACTAGAAATGCATTACAAAAGGTTGGCCAACAAGATAAATAATGGTAGAGATATTATCACATCACCACACAATTACATACCTTCAGGGCAATTAATATATTGAGTAAGAATTAAATGGTCTCTCAGTGACTGAGCAATTAGTGCCTTGATTCAATCAAATCCACTCATCATTCAGCCATTCAATAACTTTCTCAGCAATCTTCTTTGAATTGTGTAAGTTCTTACCATGCTTATATTTTTGCAAGATCTCCAATGAATCTAAATGCAGGAAGCTTAATTCATGGCAAAAGGTCCATCTGTGATCATGGAATCATTCCAGAATGATGATGACATTATGAAGCACTTAAGACTAACTATGGACACTCTTCATTTGTTGACACATCAACATCATCTACAAATGTCTTCATTATAAGTCCTGAATTCACAATAACAAAGAGACTCCAATGATAGCCTAAATGTATAGGCACGAGAATCATTCTTTTTTGAAACATTAATATTCTTGTTTTTAGGGCAGGTCTATGAAGCCACAGCATTTAAGCCTTGATTAGACAGTGTAGAGTATAAATAACTTGTCAAACAATATATCTCTTTGAGGAATCAATCAGACAAACTTGCATTAAATGATATAACAGAAAAATGTATTCACGTATTTTGCTGTTCAAATAGAATATAATGTTGAAAAGCCTAACATCTGAATATACAAATTTGAGATTAGGTTGACAAGACAATCATTAAGGTACATACGACTAGGATCCTTGTGTTTTTCAAGATGACATCTATCCTTCTTGAGTATTGGACAGGATTTGTAACCGAATAAAGACTTGTCATGAGCTTCTGTTTGTTCATCATCACTGAGGCTGTGATTTAGTTGGACCAATAGTCCAATTGTGACTAGCATTTTTTATCATTTTTATTGGTAAACGTCTAATGCACTATTGACGTGCACTATTGTGGATTTAGTTGGTCCCAATAGTGCAAAAGATAGTAAAAAATCGCAATTTGCTATTGACCTATTCAGTTTAGTGAGGCCCAATAGTCTAATAGCAAGTACTATTGACCCCTCAATTTTAGACCTATCTCAATAGGCCAATATCATTCCTGCCTTTTTTTATTCATGCAACCTCTCTCTCAACACACAAAATCTTGCAGAAACAACTTGCTGTCTAAACCTTGATGGCCACTGAACACAACAGCTGGTGTGATTGACAGCCAGAATCCAACAACGGTAACTCAACAACAAGCTTCTAATATTGACTAATTTATAAATTAACATATTAATGAGTGAATAACTAATTGATTTATCAAATTACTAACTCGAAACGTAATTAATTAATTACCTTCATGAAATTAATCATTTCATAACTAATTCATAGAGCCATCACTGCAACAGTCAGTAGAGTCTCATGCATATCACTGGCTTGATGCTGCAAACATCAGACTTGGACTTTTTTGCATCAGAAGAGGTCAAGATTGCAACCACTGTAGAGCAGACTAAGAGACTTCTGCATCGGTCCAAAGTTCTCTCACGAAAAACAATCCCTTGGACATTTGATGGAATCTGCTGAAAAATTGATTTTTTGTAGCAAAATAAATTATTCTCACACTTTTTGAACACACTATTGCACTATCTGACTATTGAACTATTGACAATTTTCAAGATTCTCAACTAAATCATGATTTTTAAGTCAACAGTAAACAGCAAAAATATTCAAATAACCACCAAAAACGCTATTCATTATTGGACTATCAGTCCAACTAAATCACAGCCTTAGTTGAATTGCTGATTCATTGCTCTTCCCAGAATAACTTTTCCCATGATATCTCTTTCCATCATCATTACCATTGCTCTCATTCCCGCTGCTTGAGTCCTTGCTGCTCTCCAATCTACTGCTCAATTCATTGATGCTCTCACCCCAACTGCTCTTGTCCATGCTTCTGCTCTTTTTGATTGTTAACTTTCTTTTCTTGGTATAAATTTTCTCCCATGCATAGTCTCCAGCCTTTTGAATATCTTCTGAATTCTTTGCTTCCACTGTCTTCTTATCATGCAAAGAATTTGGTTTCATACCAGTCTTTGGGTCTGACAGGGTATTGATACTTTTAGCCTGAGGCTGTGAATGAGAAATTTTTCCAGGGTATATCCTTTTTTTGGAGTATTGTTACTTAAACAGTCAATCTTGTGACCAAACATTGAAGTGATTGGACCATTATAACCAGATTCAACAAAACTTGAATCATCATCAATAGATGAAGCTGGACTCCACTTCCCTGGAACTTTAAGTTTCTTTTGAGAAGATGGAAGAAGTTTAACTTCACTGGTTTGTGGTAGGAGTGTTTTTGAAACATCTCCTTTCATAAGCATGTCAGAATCTGTCAAACAAAATGCTGGTGTGATATACTGGTCAAAGTCTGATGGAACTTTATATCCCTTGGTCATCACACAATACTCAGATATTTCCACTGAATCATTCAAAACAGTACAGATAAGGAAGCCAAGGGCCTTGCAACATGCATCTTCTTGACTGATGTGGGTGACACAGATCAGAGGGAGGCCATCATAAATGTTGCATGTGTGCCAAGATTGACCATCTGGACAAGTTTCCAACTCACAGTTTCTTCTGATGAAAGAATGGCAGCAAGAATCATATTTTCATATGAAGTAATGTCTTTACTGGGCAAAATCCACAAGTTAGAGTAAGGATTATGTGAACCACTCCCATTGTCTGCCGAATAATTGTAGATGATAATTTGAAACTGGAAAGTTGTGAGTGTGAATGACTGGGATGATCACTTTTGAGGCAAGCTTTATATGCATTGGAGTCTGAAGGATGTATTGTAACATATATGCAGATCATTTTCCCTGGTCAGCCTCGTTTATTAAACCTTTTTTGACTTCTTCAACGTCACCACCATCTAATTTCCATTGAATCAGCAATAATGGCATCACGGAAGCCATCCCCTTCATGCATCAAGATGAATCTGAGGTCAGGGACAGAATTCATAAGTGTTTAATATCTATACAAAGAATGGAGATATTCGTTTTGAATTATTTCTTTGAAATTGAGAGTCTAGATGAGAGGATTGACAAAATGGGATGAACATAAACAATCAACATGAACAAATTTTTTTGAGAATATATCCTTACCACAGGAAACTTGACAAATGTTTTGATTTTACTGGCATTTCAACCCCAAGATCTTCATTTGCTTAATCATACAAGTCAATATCAGGGGAAACATACCAAGTTGAAGTCTATTCCCCTTAATAGCTTTGACTCTTTCATTTGTTTTTCATCTACAACCCAATCATCTATGGTTTCAGGCAGTTTTGAGAAATATTGATTCTTCAACTCATTGACAAGGTTATAACTATTTGATATTAAAACACGGTTGGAAAACAAAAAGCCATTATTAGTCAGCTCAGTAGAATTAATAAAGATAACGCACATTCTTTTGTTTGGTTTATCCATATTGAACACAAAATTACTGTATTTCACATCAAATACCACAAATTCTCTTGGTAAAATTTTAAATTTGTCGTCATTAATTATTTGGGTTGTCATGAAGGAGAAACAGTTCTTTAAATCAAGAAATTCAAAATAGAATTCAAAAAATTTAATCCAAACCTCATTAGCACATTCTTGATTCCTATAATTAAATCCAAATGCATCAACTGATGGATGTGTTTCTAAGAACTCAAGTGAAATGGAGTTGTCTAGCATGTGCTGAAAGAGAAATCTTAGCTGCAATAATCCTTTGGCAAGTTGGTAAGGGGATATTTTAGTTTCCTGTCCCTGACCATATATGGAGATATCAACATCCCAATTCTTCACCAATTCAGACTGGATTTTTGTTCCAACTTTGGACTTGGCAATGATGGGGAAATTGATGATGTGTCTTCTCAATGATGAAAGTGAAAACAACATCTGGATCAAGATGTTCGAATTGCAAGTAGTGCCCAAATTTCTAAAACCATATTGCTTTGTTCTGGGAGAGCATTCTTTGTTATCATTGCATCTCTGAGCATCAATGCTATTCTTGTCAAACAATTTTTAGTCAAGTTTTTGTTAGGAGTGAAATCATCTATGACCATGTCATCCTCCCCGTTATCATCAAATATCATCATCATCGTCATCATCATTGTCAATCAACTTGTGTTTACTGAAATGATCCACATGAAAAGTAACAATGCCAGCATCCTCATTGTAAGAAAGAAGTTGCATGTCACTGGCCGGCCACAAATACACTTTTCCTTGAACTTCATTTTTGTTGTGTCTGATGACCGCTTTAGGAAGATGTTGTAAAATGTCAGAATGACAGGCTTGTTCAATTTTTCTTTCAATTTTGGTGAATTGGCTATTTTCATATACAGTCACGGAAAGGTGCTTTATTACAACAATCTTGTCATGTTAGCTGGTGGTGTACACTAAAGCTGGTCCCAAATGGTCCCATGTGCCCAAATGGTCCAAAGATTTATTCTACCATAAGTTAATGTAAGTTAATTTAATGTGATATAAGTAATGCTTCCCCCAAATCAATAAGAAACCAGTTTCATCAAAACCCATGAATGGGGTAAAACCACAGATCTCACCCATGTGAACACCTCAATCACCTCCCTACTCCCCCAAACCACTCAGCCCATGCCAAAACAACATGGTCTAATCTCAAATCCTATGTTTCATATGAAAAATCATGCACTGTCACTGTGTTGCTCATCCCTAAGTAACTCAAAAACATTCACATTTCATATGAAAAATACATGAATTCAAAAAATTAGAAACAATTCATATGAAACTCAACACAAAAACATTACACCATGATTGATCCAAACCACAGTTCTCACCCATGTGGAAAACATCAATCACCTCCCTACCCCATCCACTTGCACCATGCCAAATTGCATGATCTGATAGGGAATCACATGTTTTCATATGAAAAACACTACATTTTGCTAATCCCTAAGTAAAACCACAAACTCATTTCATATGAAAGAAAATATAATTAAAAATTGGTAAATATTTCATATAAAACTCAACACAAATATATTACAAGAAAAATAAATTGACACACCGTCACCCTGTAGTTTGTATCTATTTGTTGAAAACATCTACATGTAAATCACACAAATTTTACCGACTGCTTCATCACTAAGTTCTCCACACACACACTTTTCATATGAAAAAAGATAAAACTCATGAATTTTCCATTATTTTATAAACCCCCCAACAAAATTATATGTTAAGATGAAATAAATATTCCGTCACCATGTGGTTTGTCAACTTTTAGTCAAAACCTACATGAAAAATCACATACTGTCAAGGTGTGGTCAGTTATCGCTAATTTAACCCTAACAATGACAATTCATGTGGAAATAAAAATAAATATGTAAGTAGTCATATTTCAAAATTAAGGCATGACAAAATATATGCTAGGAAGAAACAAAGACATACCCTCACCAGCATGGTGTTGACATTCCTCCTCAAAAAAATGTTTCATATGAAAAATAAGAAAAGGATGATTGTTTTATAATAAACCCCGAATTCCCAGGAAAAGAGCACAAGACTAATTGACAGATCCATATGAAATAAAACAAACCCTTTCATAAAAACTGATTTCATATGAAAAATCCCAAGTTAAGTGGAAACCCATCAGGTTTCATAGGGAAAAAATGAAATTTTTTGAGAAAATTTCATATGAAATCAAAAAAAATCCTATGAAAAAATTGACTCAACCAAAATAGACGTACAACACAATATCGATTCTTCCGCTTTATTAGGTTGGAGAAAATATTTTCACTGAATTTTTCACATGAAAAACAAAAAAAACACAACAACAACAATTAAATTATTTTTGAGCAGCATTGTCCAAAAAGAGTGTTCATCACCCAATGATAAATTAAAAACTAAAAACTTACACCAGAAGAGATTCCCAAAATCATGTTTATTGTTGCTTTCCAAACACGAAGAAACAAAGACATACCCTCACCAGCGTGGTGTTGACATTCCTCTTCGAAAAAATGTTTCTTCTGAAAAATAAGAAAAGGATGATTGTTTTATAATAAACCCCAAATTACCAGGAAAAGAGCACAAGACCAACTGACATATCCATATGAAACAAAACAAACCCTTACATAAAACTGATTTCATATGAAAAATCCTAAGTTAAGTGAAAACCCATTAGGTTTTGTACGTAAGAAAAAGAATTCTTTTTTGAGAAAATTTCATATGAAATCAAAATATTTTTCATATGAAAAATTGACTATTTCTGAAACATTCCAAAATAGACGTACCACACAATATCAATTCTTCCACTTTATCTGGTGGGAGAAAATCTTTTGACTGAATTTTCCACATGAAAAACCAAAAAAACACAACGAAAACAATTTTAAATATATTTGAGCAGCATTGTCCAAAACATGTGTACATCACCTAATGATAAATAAAAAACTAAAAACTTACCCCAGAAGAGATTCCCAAAATCAGGTTTATTGTTGCTTTCCAACACACCTCTCCAAATTTGCCAAAAAATGATTTTGCAAAGAAATAACACGACCAGGTTTTGTTTGAACCATGTGAAGGTACAACTTTTGGATGAGACAAGAAAAGAGATCATTTTCATTTGAATCGAAAAAAATACAAAAAACAAAAAAAAATATTTCATATGAAAGTTTTTTCAAATAAAATATGAAAATAGCTAAATTTCATATAAAACAAATTTCATATGAAAAAACAAATGCAAAGCTTTTGAAATATGTCAGACTCGCCGTGCTGCCAATGAACCCATAAAGATGGTGGACGGAGAATAAAAATTTTCCGTATAAATTAATTTCATATGAAAAAATTTGAACATGTACATGTATTTTCCACATGAAACTGTTTTCAAAAAAATATAAACACATTTTTCATTAGAAAAAGACATACCTGATAGGGTTTCATATGAAATTTTGTTGTTGTTCAAGATATAAAAACGTGGCATACGAAATATTATGTTGAAAAAATGTAAGTCCATTTCATATGAAAAAATGACTTACCTGAGTGTGTTTCATATGAAAAATGTTTCATATGAAAAAATATTCTAAAGATATAAAATTGTTTTCATATGCAAAAACATTTTATATGAAAAAAGACGTACCTGATGGCGTTTCATATAAAATTATTTCATGTGTCATGATTTTATTCAAAAAAGATTTAAATTGTTTCATATGAAAAAATAAGGCAAAAGTGAGGGCGACAGTGAGGAGCGAGGCAAAAGCAAGGGCGACAGGCAATGGTGACTGTGACGGGGCAACTGTGACGGGCGACAGCAAGGGCAACAGCAACGAGAGAGGCAAAAGCAAGAGCGACGGGCGACGGACAAGGGAGACTGTGATGGGCGACACAGAGGGCAACAGCGACAAGCAAGGCAAAAGCAAGGGCGACGGGCGAGGGCGACGGGTGAGGGGCAACGGGCAAAGGGCGACTGTGATGGGCAACTGTGACAGCGACTGTGACGGGCGACAGCGAGGGTGACTGTGATGGGCGACAGTGACAAGCAAGGGCGACAGCGAGGGCAACAGCGATGGGCAACAGCGAGGGCGACAGCAACAAAGCAAGGGTGACAATGAGGGCAATGGGCGATGGCAGCGGGCAATGACGGCAGCAGGGGCAAACGAGCAAGGCAAAAGTGAGGGCGACGGGCGAGTGTGACGGGCAAGGGCCACTGTGACGGGCAACAGCGAGGGTGACTGTGACGGGCAACAGCGACAAACAAGGGCGACAGTGAGGGCGAAAGCGATGGGCGACAACGAGGGCAAAAGCGATGAGCGTAGGCGAAAGCAAGGGCAACAGGCGAGGATGACGGGCAAGGGCAACGGGTGAGGGGCGGCGGCAATGACGGCAGCAGGGGATTGTTGAAGGCTGTAGTGATAAATTATAATTTTTGGCAAACTGATGATTGCCTGTGCATTTTGAAGTGGTAAAAATACCAACTGTGACAAAAAACGGATTTCTGACAAAACAAATGGAATCAGTACAAAAATGTACATATGGTCTTGAAT
>JALLPD010002192.1:540-10920 GCA_036940065.1 Cyclotella cf. meneghiniana
TGTTACATATTGGAGCTTACCATGCTCAAAATCGACTTCGTCGAGTATCTGCCCAGCGAGTTAGCTGCTGCTACAGTGTTTATTGCACGAATGGCCGTTGGACGTAATGGATGGAGCCCCACACTCTTGAAATACGCTGAGTACACGGAAGAAGAAATTATTCCTGTTGCTCGGGCCATCATCAAAGCCAAGTTGACCCTCTCTCCCGATCTCAACTCCTCGAAGAAGAAGTATAGCTCCGAGCGCAAGTTGAAAGTTGCATTGATTAGTCTCCCTAATAATTTGTAAGCGCGTCTAGCAGCTCGTCAATGGCGCAATCGATACTTTGGCGGTTCGATTGTTCACATCCTTGATGACTACCTTGTTCCGACTTGAAGTGGATTCAATTGGAGCTTGCATGTCATCTGAAGTTAAATACTGTCGAGAAAGAGGAAGGGAAAGTACCGTTAGAAAGTACTAACAAAATACTATAGATTAACCTTTTAGACTTGACGAGAGAATACTGAATTTGAATAATTTAATACCGAGAACCTCCCATTATGCCTGTCAAACTGTAGTCAATACCACTCATATTACCGTTTGTCGCGCTTATCACGTCTGCGCTCTGATTGCTTATCCTTGGGCGGAGGGGGTACAACAAGGTTTGTTGGAATCGAACTTCCTTTGATGCGACATTTTATCCGCATCAGCTCGTGTGCAGTTGTAACGTAAAAGTATCCGTCTTCGCCAAAGCTTACACTAGTAAATTCTCTGGTCGACGATTTCGAATGAGCTTGGTCAGAGTTGAACTGATCTAATGTCAGTTTACCAACAACACGCCCATTAATGCTGGAGAGGAGAACAACAGAAGATGGACATGAAATCATGTAGATCGTCCCTCGTTCGTCAATAGCTAGTTTGGATCCGATAAGGAAGTGTGATGATTTGGAGCCATGGCTAAAGTCTGAGCATTCTTTCGAAGTCACACTGTAAAACACTTCATGACTCGATGATGTGTTCGCCTCCACGGTAGAAGCATGGTCTTGAGCATCGTCGTCGTCGTCATCTGTAACAAGAAACAATCTGTACACCGCCTTGGTCCAGCCAAAATCATTGTCATCATCAGAAAAAGTAACCACAGAAACATACAACGTCGAGTAATCAGATCCTCCTAATGCCACTCCATCGATCCATCCATTTGTTTGAAAGAGAATATCAACAGAGCCATCTGCAAATCGACCATCATTGTCACTATTGGAATGAGTAGTATTTGTCCAACCATGTGCTTCGCGACTCTTCTCAACTGGAATAGGGGTCACATGGACTGCTTCTCTAAGACGATAGACTGCTCCCACAGTCTTGCGACGAGACGCATCTTTCACACCGTTTGAGTCATAGTTAATCTGGTAGCTGTCAGAAAACAGCAAATCCCCAAAAGGGGTGTACGTCAGATGGTTGGGACGACGAGTTCGTCTCATTCCATCTTTTTCATCAGTAGAGACCGGAAGCATTGTCACCAAAGGCGTGCGTGCTCCAGTCTCTCCCTCGACTCGCACGATCCTTTTTTCACCCCACTCAGCCACAACGATATTTTTTCCAGAAGAGGATCTCTCTGCATCACGATGGAGCTCGACCGCGACGGAGGCCGTTCCCAGCAATGGCGGCAAGGTCGACAAGGACTTCAACTGACTATCACTCCCAGCCGAAGAAGAAAGTTGCCTGTCAGGATTCCTCGTAAAACTTCTTACATTGCCGAATAAATTTTCAGGACACCTTCCACTTATTACGCCATCCTCATCGCTCGCATCGACCCAAATCCCGCTACGGCAGCCACTCTTCTCCATATACAAACTCCTGCCAATTGTAATGGGTCCACCCCCCACTTCCCATCGCCATATTCTTCCCGATCTTCCTCCGTCGGCAATCAGCAAGTATCCTCTTCCGAGTTCGGAATCGTGAACCCATGTAGTGGAAAGGAGACGGGATAGGAAGGGAGGTGTACTTTGGAGGGATGCCACCGGACAGGATGCCTCCTGTAGACATTCATTTTCGGCGATCGTGTGGTTGCCATGTTCGTATGAAAAGTAGAAGTCCGGTGGCGAGGAGATGATAATCTCTAAACGAGCATTCGGAGCAAGTGTCAACAACTTGGATGGTTGCGCAGTCGAATCCGGACTCTTGCTCCTCGTTGGAACGATAAAAAATATGGACCTGAGAAAATCTTCATCCCTTTTCCCATCATTCGCCGACATGTCCGGTCCATTCGACCCGACGGACACAAAAGAGGCGACCACTTCGTACGGTTTGGAAAATTTGGACATTAATCCGCCTCGATTGTTGAGACGATGGCCTCCGCCGCTTCTCGTGACGATGAAGTAGAATAGTGCCAGGACGAAAACGGCGAACCAGGCGTATTCGTCGTACTTTGACAATAATGGCGTGGATCCCTGATTGCAGGGATGATCATTTGAAACTATCGGTTCATCTCGCTGACGCTGTTTGACTGACTGGTCATTGAGTGTAGGCGATGTTACTGGAGCAGATTCAGAGGACAAGTCTGACATTTCATTATGGGATCGTTGTTTGTTTTTTCGTCTTCGAACTTCTTGTCTCGATGCCATTGTGAATTGTGGTAACTTTTCCCGAGTTCACAGTTTGATGTCTTCGCGGTTTGGAAAGGATGGGAGAGAGTCAGAGTGCAGGGCACTCTGGAGAGACTTGGAAGTGGAGAGACGGCATTGGAGAACCTGAAGAGACTTATTCTTCATTCAATAGTACCATGAAGTTAAAGTGAAAATAACACCGAGGTGGTATTTTTTTTCTGGTCGCATACTCTTTCCATGTTAATTTCCCTTCAATATTTTACACCATCGTCAAAAACCTATGGTATTTTTAGGTACGTAATATTACTTGGGTGTTACTGTGAGTAACATATAACACCAAAAATTTGCTAACAAATTATGATGACACGGTTGTAAAAAGTATCCAAAAATAACACCGTATCTTGTGATGTCATCGTAGAAATTGACTACCCTTCTCGTTTCAGCATTACTAACACAATTCTTAGACACACTTCCCCATCGAGGCCCCATTATATTTTTGATGGTATTTCGCACGACCAGCCACTGCCTCCTCCAACATAATATATATATCAAGAATCAAAGTCCGCAACATGACAACAGCTCGCCGCCATCGACGTCAACAACAGAAAAAGCACCCTGACGCATCTTCCAAAGACGCCTTTGCTTCCATGTTTCCTCGCGATGCACCTCCCGAAGATTCACCTCCTCAATGCCCCCAGACTCCCGTTCAACATCAGGTAGACGACGCCTTCGCTGCGTCCTTTCCTGCAGATGCACCTCCCGATGATGCATCTCCTCCAATTCCTCCCCACTCGCCTCATGTTCACAATCAACAAGAACAGGCTATACCGCCTTCTCTTGATCAGCCTGCACGTCATCGACAGCAGCCACACGGACGCCGTGCTCCACGACGTCAGGCCACACTCTTTGATAGGTACGAGCCATCTCTCCGTCACTTCATGACGTGGAAGACTCACCAGCCCTATTTAAAAGGGCATGTCTTCTCTCATCAGCAGCTCCTTGAGATTTCTGCAGAAGAGATCTATCATTGGGTAAAGTTCAGGGTCTATGGAGACTCTGAAGCGGATGAAAATGTGGAGCCACCAGTCCACTACCGCCAATCCTCTGTGCTGAGCTGGAAGAAGTCCATCTCTTTCTTCATGCCCAACACACTCATGGAGTGGAATGAGGCTGCACGCATGGGCAATCCCACGCGCTCTCGGCTCCTTGCAAGGCTACTGCGCTCTATGAAGCGCTTCCAAGTACAACGCCGGGGTGCAACTTCAAGGGTGAGGAGGTCCCTGACACCTGAAGAATTTGAGCAAGTCCAGGAGTTAATCTGGGGTTTGAAAGAGAAGGAGGATGCTCTTTGTGCTGCTGCATACTTCTGTTTCCAATTTGTCATGATTGGCAGACTGGATGACACTGCCAAATTCAGGCAGCCAGATCTCCAGCCTTACTCCAAGTACCCCGACTATGCTGTTATGGGCCGTCTACCTTGGTCCAAGAATGTAAATGAGGAGCGTGATGCTCCCCAGCAATTGATCTTTGGTTCAATGGATCCACACTATGACACTCTATCCCTCCTTGGTCTTTGGCTAGAGTTTAGATTTGCAATGCATCCAAAGCAGAATGAATTCATATTCTGCGTGGATGGTCTTGAAGACCCCATCAGGATCAAAGAAAGAATTCGAAAGGTGCTCTCAATAGTCCTGAGCAATGATCAGTTTCATATTAGGGATGTGGGTCTGCTAGGAAGCCATAGCATTCGCAAGTTTGGTGTGACATTTGCTCGTGGAAATGGATGCAGCAAGGAAAGTTTGTGTTTTTATTCTTGCTTATTGCCCTTTTCATTTTTTCTCATCTATTTGCATGACATAACAAGTTATGTCTTGTTTGTGTTTCCAGCTGTAATTTTTCTAACAATTATTTTTGGATCATTTAGGATGACACAGACTTCAGGGGGCGCTGGAAGAACTCCAAACGGCAGAATGAGACTTACGCTGACACCAACATTCCATACGTTGATGCTAAAGTTGCAGCAGCTCTATGCAAAGGAGGGGTAGTGTTTTTTGCTGTTCTGCCTGAGTCTGGTATAAGCGATGGGTGGATCCTCGACCATGTCACGCCAAACATGGCAAGGAGTGGGATTCCACGTCAAGTTTGTCTTGTTCTTGGGAAAGCAATGCTTTGGCGTGTGTTTGACAGTTGTGGTGATGACCTGGTGCCCTCAGAGCAGCGCATTCAAATTTTTCAGAGGTATGAAGACTTGGGTATGAACAATCTGCTTCCTGTTGGGGCGAATCCTGTCAGAAAGATTCCTTTGGTTGTGGATGGTTATGATTCAGAGGTGTTGATTGATCAGATAGTTGGTGACAATGACAATGATGAAACCAACAACCCAGCTTTGATGGAGCGAATGGGGCTACGTCGCCAGGAAATCCGGCTACTGGCATCACAGGTGACTCATCTCAGGAGGGAGCTCGCAGATTCTCGGGTTGAGCATGAGAGGCAGTTGCAGGTGAGGCTAGTAGGTGATCTCTCTTGTTATCTTTTTTGTTCTGTGATATTTTTACTCACAATTTTTAGTAGGTGCTCCGTGGTCAGCTCACAAGGCTAAACCACAATCTTGTTCGATTTGTCAACAGGCCTGCTCATCCAATCAGGAAGCCTCGTGTTGCTGCTATGGTGGAAGCAGCGGTGGGACAGGAGGACCAACCACCTGCAGATCAAAGGCCAGCTTTAGAGCCAGCAGCCATGGAGATAGAGCCAGAACAAGAAGCATCACCAGATCTTCCCCTGATAGCTAAACTATCCAAGTGTCCAAGAAGCTTACATGAACTTTGGAAGGAATATGAGTTTGGATCAGGAGGGTTCAAGGCAGCAAAGGATTTACAGAGAGAGAAAGGGGGGTGGATAAGAGCAAGTATTACAGGAGGAATGTATTTTGGAAGAAGGTCGGTGAATTGATTTTGGCAGGCTTATCTTCAGATGATGCTTGTGATTTGGTTTATCGCTGTTATGGATCATCCAGCTCAGTTACCTGTATACTAAATAAGATGATTAGTGATAAGAAAGTAGGAGGGCATCCGGGGCTTAGAATTCATCAGAGATGATTGTTTTGAAGTTTGGTTTAAACAGTAATACTTTGGAATTGCATGTTCATTTTTTAGCTATCTCTTACTTCATGTCAGACTGGTATACAAACGATTTTTATCTACTATTTAGTTAGACCTTTACGTTTTACAGTTTTTATATGATTTGAAGCATACGTGTTTTTGAGACATATTTGGTAATGTATCTTATATAGTAAATACTATGGCCTTTAACTTTTAAAATTTTTTATGTTCTTTTTGACTGTTGTTTTTGAGACATAGTAGGTATTTTTTGGTGTTATACAAAGTAACATTTATATGTCACACCTTCATGGTGTAGAGACATGAGCTGCAACTTTGCTGCTCCTCTAGCGACAGTGTGTGTGCTCTTCGCATATCGAGTTGCAGGTGAGAGCATTCAACTTAAGTAGCATCAACTATGTATATAACTTTCCAATTGTGAACACATTTTCTTCAAGTAGTTTGATGTTTTAGTGGCAAGGGTGGAAATGCTCACTGGAATCCACAATATGAGAGAACATAGTTGTATTGGTCTCTGTCTTTTTTGGTAGCTACTATGATTTTAAATCAGTTTTCTCTGTGTCCCAATAAAATTTGTGTTGATCAGTCATGCTTGATGGGTGCAACATTTACACCCATTATTTATTGCTTTGCCTCAGTTTTTTCCCTTCAACCTATAGACTACACCGAATTTCCCTAAGTACATTTGTAGACCCCGTGGGTCTATAGACTGTACCATACAGTTCTACAGATTTTGATGGGAGAATCATGAATCATTGAGGGGGGTCTATACTTTAAAATAACACAACTCACAAAACGTGCTGAAATTCTGTAAAGTGAATCTGTCACACCATGTTTTTGCAAATGTAGCACGTGAAGTGAAAACATTGAAAATAATAAATAATCATAGATAGTACCATATGTTTATGCTTTGTATTATGCCCCCTCTTGTTTGCACCAATTTATTCTTGTGGTAGGAGACTTTGTTCCATCCAGACCCCCCTCCCCCCTCATCATCCCAACATTATTTCCTTCTTCTCCTCTGTTATTGGTTTGATTAGTCAGTTCTTCAAAAGTTTTCCAATGCAATTGGAGGCATTGAAAAAAACTGAAAACGGACTTCTTTCCTTTCTCCTCCTTTCTGTGGCCCTGTGTTTGGATGATTAACACAGAGGTGCCAAAAAATGTGGTGCCATGAATTGAAAATGTGCATTTGATATGAGCCAAGGATGCTCTTAGGGACACTTGCCACAAATATGCCCAAATGGGAACACCCTACAAATCAAGGGTATCCTTTAGAAACCTACAGTCCACCAAGACATCTGACAAGACCAGGAGATCTTGACAAGATCATGATCATCAGCAAGACCGACTCTTCTGGCAAAACCAAGATGAACCATGGCACAATCCTACAGCCAGTTACTGTAGAAAATTTAGCATCATGTAAAATATATGATGAAAACATGACGCCTAGCAGTTGGAAGTCCTCAGTTTCATCAATTCAATAGCTCATAAGAATAACTTCCATTCCAATTCTCAAGTGCTGCATAAAAAATTGACTAACTATCAGCTTAGGTCACTATTGTATGATAGCTGAACTCTGAAAGTCATCTTTTCTACTCACCACCACACATCAAGGCTCTCGAGTAGACCGGCAGATGGTTGAGAAATTCAATTTTCATCGTTCAGGATACTATCATTGCTGCCCATCACCATGCCATTGATTTTTTTACTCTCCTAGAAGCTTGTACAAAAAATTAGGCTCACAACTAGGCAAGAAGCTACATGCCATGTCTTCTGTGAAGGCAGTTTCAAAAGGACTCAAGTGTATTGAGTATGAGTGAAGCATTGGAGGCAAGAATTTCCCATACGCTGAATTCCAGAGCAGGATACCCTGCAGGATAACCTTGAGAAAAGCAAGAAGACCACCTACTTCATGTTGACTCTTCCTCACATTGAGAACAAGCTTAAGTTGGCAGTATGGGTGCCCAGGACGCCTGAGCATTTTTTACTGTGCATATGCACCGCCATTCATGCATACAAGCAGATAGGGCTTGATGCAAACTTCAATCAGGCCAAAATGGCTCATGAATCAATGAATCTTGACCTACATATGGCAAAGTCAGAGTATAGCTCCAGACCAAGGAGCATAAGAGAAACCCACTCCAAGTTCCAAGGCTACATCTCTCCTAGGAGTCACCAAGGAAACATACAACATGGCCATAAAGACCATAGAAGCTGCAAAGCTCATCATCACCATGGAAGGTGCAAAGTTGTTTGAGTTGTACGGAAACCTCCTCTCCAACAAAGCCAGGCAGCCTTGGGAGAAGATTATCTAGTCTCAAGTGACTTGTGATCCTTGGGAAGGTGTCTATGGGGTAATGCATACAGAGACTTCCACCAAGACATGGAACTCCTTCTGTGGCTATGTCACATTCCATCTTTGACAGGTATTCCAGTAGGATGTGGGTGAGACCTTCAACTAATCTATAACAAATACATTCAAAAAGCCCAACAGGGTTCTGATTTGTCAGTTCATTGTCCAAGTGGAACAGCTTAACAGCTACCTCAAGATGCTACAGTGCTTGAACTACAGCCCAAAGACTAACCAAGCTACAAAGAAGATATTGCCCCTTGATGACTCCAACCTTGTGACTCACCGGTTGCACATGTGTCCTGCAAAGTGACAAACTCAGTACAATTTGATGGAGAATACCACTCCTGTCAGCAATATAGCCCTACTGCTCATCCTCAAGAACAATGGGAATAATGCCGAGCTTGACCAGAAGCCTTCCAATGCAATCAAAGCAAATGGGGCTGAAGGGAAGCACAAGATTGAGTCTATCAACTCTTGCATCCCCAAGGAGTTCAAGAAGGTGGGATGGATTGAGAAACACTGGGTGCTATGCAAGAAGCATGGAAGGCTGAACAAAACCCATAACACACGTGACTGTAACCATTTTAACAATGACCCTACTCCAATCAAGAGGAATGGGGGTGCAGCCAGGCCTCAGGCCAAAGAATAGGGACAAGATGGTGTGGATTTTGCACAGATCATCTGACCCGAATTAGGAAAGCATTCTGTACTGCAACCAAGAAGTCACTTAGGCACAAGAAACATCATACAGATGATTTGGACAGTGACAATAAGTCCAGCTACAGTTCTTGAAGTTACGGGTCGGATAACACTAGACAATTACATAAATAAAAGAAAACTAAATTAAGCAATGACATTAAAAAGACGGCAAGGGAAAAGAATGACAGCAAAAATTTAAGCCATTTAGACTTTTGACAACGAGATTAGATTTCTCATCCATTTGGAATGTTAAAATAACAAGAAAACTCAAAAACTTTTGAGCTTTTTTGTAAATTTCAGCCCAACTCTTTTTTTGTAGGATCTTCATACCTTTCGAATTCTATGCTGATTACACAACGCATACACTGAATTGCATGATGCTAGTAATTATACAACATAAATCGCCATTGAGTCAAATTAATGGGCAAACGTGCACACTACATCATGCAGTCTGATTTTGATTCATGTGACTTGCCGTCATTTGTGCTTGTGCACTGGGTATCATAGATAAGATATAATATGTAATCAGTCACAATCTTGTTGCTGAGATGTAAATTGAATGACTTGTATTTTTGAATAAGCTGAAATTGGTATTTCAGTTTTTCTGGATATTTCAGCCAACCGGCTGAGGTTTTCGAATAAGCTGAAATTCTTGATATAACGTGGATCAAATACTGGTTCCTCTGTGAAAAGGCTTAAAGTTTCAAAAATGCTGAGATTCAAGAATTTTAATTTTTTTCTGATGTTTCAGCCATGCCTGTCCATAATGGCCAGAAATTCTCACAAATAAGCAAACTTTTTTCACTTAAGAGGCCTACAAGTAACTAAGACGGTATACAAAAAGCCTCTAACCATAAAATCAGGTGCTTTAGTACCATAAATGCCAAGGAGTGATAACAATGATATCTACTAAGGAATACTAAAATTTGTACCACATACCATTGCTATTCTTTCTTACTCTTATTGGAATAAGTCTTAAATTTCTAAAAAATGATGAAAATTTTCGAATTTCAGCATTCTTCAACATGTAAGACTTCTTGTTCAAATACAGTTGAATTTTTTTTAAAAGCTAAATTTTAAGTTTTGAGCCAAGTATGTGGACTCTTGAATACTGTAATTTATCTTTTCATCCCCGCTTCCCTCAACTTCAAAGTACACTTACCCTAGTTCAAGTAAATCTATCCCACAAAATAAATTTGAATTAATTAAATTACAAAATAAATTTCCATGCTGCAAAGAATGAAAAATCAAAGATCACTTGTAAAAAAGAAAGCCAGAATTAATTACTTTGAATAAATTATTGCTAAAAAATCAAACAATTCTAGTAACAAAAATAAAAAGTCCACATTAAAATTCAGGATAATGCTGTAGCTATGGCAAGAAAAAGACTTTCATACAAAAAGTAAACAACACTGAGAACACTACAAGTGCTCCCAGTGACAAATTAATTGTTGAAGACCATACAAATGGTATGAGGGACAAATGACAATAAAAACACCTAAGACCACCTAGGTATTATGGCACTAATAGCCATCATTGACCAGGCAACTGAAAATCAAGCTTTCACAGCACACAAACAACCTCTGAAAGGTTGCCCGAGTAACAAAATAAAAGTCCTACTGGACTC
>JALLPD010002194.1:0-10579 GCA_036940065.1 Cyclotella cf. meneghiniana
ACTGTAGAACAGTGAGTTATCATGTAAATTAAATGATAAAAGCATGAGGACTGGCAGTTTGTAGTCCTCAGCTTAAAAATCTCATAAAAGTCACTTCCAAACATCTGGAAAATCATTTCTTACGCCTACTTCCTACAACTAAAAATTCAACTAATCAGCTCAGGTCAAGTCATTTTTTTCAAAAAAGCAAGCTGAATGTGGCAAAGTGAAATATTTGCAGAAATAATAAAAAGAGAGACATCTAGCCAGTAAGTGGGAGATATATTGCATATTATCGTAAAGGGCCACATAAATGTTGAATCGATGTTGGCTGGATGGAAGGCCATGATTTGAATGAAGACTTTGTAACATGGCATAAGAATTGAATTGCAATGGGCCATAAAAATGATATAGTCGACAAGCCCAGAAGAAATAAGAGGGTTGGGCCACATCTTTGATATATCCTCAACCAGCACAAGACATGAAGGTACATCATAACCTGTTAAACATCAATCGCCAGGTTGAGGAGAGAAACAAAGATTTGATACACACAGAGGGAACAATAGCTCTAAAAAGATAGACTAATTGGAATTGATGGAGTTGAAGAATACATTGTGTGCAAGCATGAAGTGTGCTAACATGAAAATAAAAATGCAAACAATACCAAGTGATGAATATCTTTGGATCTTTACTGCCATGGATCACATCAAATGATGGAGATAACATTCTGATAGATGTATGGCAATCAAGAACTTGACGGAACAGATGCTGGACACACTGATTTGACAGGCGAGTCAGGTTGATTGTTTCTACTTTCAGGTATACCTCTAATTGCTCTGATTGCTATGAAATTCATCAGTGGAATTGGTCATCAAACATGAATCTTGCTTGTCAGTACAAGCTAATCAGAAGCAAAATAAAGTACGTATGCTTGGTATGTTGCACATGGGTTCCTGTCTTGCCATGTATTGTCTGAATAGTTTTTGCCTTGTGCCTGCTAGTTGCTATTGACAGTGAAGGGTGGAAGGACCAACTGAATCACAGCACGTTATTAATGTATACAAAAATAATCTTGTTGTTTGTATTATCTGGATGTCCTGTATTTGTATTTCTTGTCCAGCTCCATGCATCAGTTGGAGAATAATTCAAGCTTTATGCAGGTGTACTAATTTATTTATTTACTATGCAATTATGTTACTTCCTCCGGCATGGTGCTGTGTCGACACACGGGCGATTTGTAGGAATTGGCAGGGTCATTGAAGAGTTTAGGGGGGGCTGAAAAAACAACATAAGCAACAGTGGAGACATTGCCACAATTACATTCACCTAAGGTTTACCATTCCCTTGAATGTGCTGTTGCTGTACTACAGGACAATCATGTTTTGTAGCGTTGGACTGCTGGTTTTGGGTGGATGAGAAAACCCATTTATTGCCCATTTTCTGACGTCAGTGAATCTCACAAGCATGGCTCGATGAGTACCAGATGTTGTGGTATCATTTCCTCGTGGTTTTTAGCATGGGAATCAATAAAAACGGAGTGGAGCGGGGGCTCTTTTTGCCATAAATAAATGGTGTTCAGATGTAGCGGTTATGAGTAGGCCACACAACGCGGTTTCGTTCACCTAGAACTATCAATTTTAATTTTTCTCCCGAAGCGTACGCTTTCGTAAGATTGCCCTCGTATCAGCGTCGACAGAAAAGCGAATCTCGTTTGCCATGGGTACAATACTATTATATACCACATGTTTTTATTATGTACCAGGTGGATGATGTGTGACGGAGAGAGCAGAGCGCATCTCCATGAAGCACATCGGCACCATAGGTAGGTATTGACTGCAACGATACGAAGCACCCGTGGAACCTACGGCAGGGCCGAGACAACTAAGACACCACGCAAACACAAAATCATATCCAAAATGATTCCCCTCTGCATCCGCGCAGCGGCTTTCATAGCCGTGCTCATGGCCACAGCCTTCGTGGCCACTGATGGACTGGCCCCGTCTAGAAGCAGGCGGAGCGGTTACAGATCATCGTCGCTGGGGGGATCTCGCGGAGTGACGAATCATATAGTTTCATTTCAGCCGCTAGGGAATGCCGGTGAGTTTTCTTGCGGGTTGGCATACTAGGTGGGCTATTGATTTTGATGTTGCTGCTGTTCCTGTCGAAAGATTCATAGACATACATCAGACTTGGCCTCTGCTCAGGTGATATGTAGTTATTTTGTTTCCCTGTCCCTCTACTTTGGATGATCAAACTATAGTATAGAGTTGGATAAAAGTGACCGCCTTCCATGAAAATCCAGGGGTCAACATCATGTTCCCGAATAGTGTTTCTTGCTAAGCATCACAGGGGTCCAGTTTTTTGGACACTCTGTGATGAATACGGAGGACGGATACTCAGAAACTGTGGCTCAATACACACAGGCCTTAGTACTGTCTGTTCGTGACGTTGATCCATGAGATACCTTGAGAAAAGCTTGCTCAAACCAACCGTTATCGGAATGTTTTATTATTGCTTTTGTTTTATTATTGCTTTTGTTTTCGCTGGAACAGTACAACAAGAATGGGGAAAATTGGGCGGAATCTTTGTCTCTTACTCTTCTGCATTCTTGATATGAATAATCAGGAATCGAAGCGCAGTTTCAGATGCTCATTATTATTCCTCCTTTTTCTTGAAAATATCTCAGTGTCAGGCTGTATGCGATTACAATTGTCAGTTTCGCAAAACGGCAACAAGGAATTCAGCTCAGTCAAGAGTCCTATTGGTGGATCTATGCGAAAGGGCCTTCGTCGAATCACAAGCAAACTGCGTGAAAAGCTGTCATCTCAAAAGCGGTCCAAAAGAATGCTATCAGTCATGATGGCGTTTTCGGCGCTCTTCCTCCTGAAAATTCAGAATGAAGATACATATCATTCAACAGTGGATGGCGCCAGGTCTGTTGTGACGTCCTCCGTCGTTCGTGGGGGAGCTTCCGCTAAACCAGGCTTTTTCCAGTCATCATCCGCTGGGCGTTTTTCAGTCTATCCCAAAATCAAACAGCAGCAACAGCAACAAGATTCTACATCATCCCCTCACACCATTCGTCCCTCCTCCAACCTCTCGGTAGATCGCACGATCGTCAGTTCCTGGGACGATCTCCGTGGTGGCGGCTTCACTAAGAAGAAAAAGCCAGTGAATAACAACAATGCAGCAATTGAGCTTTCGGAACAAACCTCACGAACCTTCCTCCAAGCCATCGCCGATCTTCGCCGGTACATGTCCGGTCCCAAGAGTGATACACTTTTCTTGCTCATGGCCACTGCTCTCATCACTCCACTATGTAAAATGGTAGGGACTTCACCCATTCTAGGCTTTCTTGCCTCCGGCATGCTCCTCGGTCCGAACGGACTGGGTGTCATTTCGGGTATACACACAACGGAAACTTTGGCAGAATTGGGCATTGTCTTTTTCCTCTTTGAAATGGGCATTGAGTTAAGTGTGGAGCGGCTCAAGAGTATGAAAAAAGATGTCTTTGGACTTGGATTGAGTCAATACATGATATCGGCTTGTGTACTTGGTCTTGTGGCCAAAGCGGTGGGAGGTTTGTCGGCTCCTGCCGCGGTGGTTGGTGAGAAAATATTAACCATGAATATCTCTTGCCTTGTGAATCAGCTTCATTTTTCTTACTAGTGTTTTCATCTCTTGTTCTTGACAGTGGGTGGAGCACTCAGTCTGTCTTCCTCGGCATTCGTGTTGCAATTAATCAAAGACAAGAAAGAATTGGCGACACGATTTGGTAAGGCATCTTTCGGTGTTTTGTTGTTGCAAGATTTGGCAGTGGTGCCTCTGTTGGTTGCTACTCCCATCTTGGCCGGAAGTGGGAGTTTGGCATCCGCTTTGGGAAGCGCAATCGTTAAAGCTGGTATAGCTTTGAGTGGAATAGCATTGGCGGGACGGTTTGCATTGAACCCTCTATTCAAGATTGTGGCTGCGGCGGGTTCCCAAGAGGCGTTTTTAGGAGTAATTTTGTTGACTGTATTGGGAATGTCATTCTTGACCGAGGGTTTGGGGTTAAGTAACACTCTTGGAGCGTTTTTAGCAGGGGTATTGCTCTCTGAGACCAAGTATAGGTATCAGATTGAAGCTGATATCGCTCCCTTTCGTGGGATATTGTTGGGATTGTTCTTTGTCACTGTCGGGTTTGAAATCGATGTCGGATTAATTGCTAGGAATCTTCCCACGGTGTCTGCGATTGTCGGTGGGATCTTGGCTCTCAAAGCTGGAATTTTGGCATTATTAAGTTTGGGATTTGGGTTGAGCGTTTCAACGGCGATTCGCACTGGGTTGATTCTTAGTCAGGGTGGGGAATTCGCTTTTGTTGCATTTGGACTGGCGAGAAGTCTCAAGATTTTGAACCCTGCTACAACCAAGATGCTCCTTACGTGTGTCAGCTTAACAATGGCGTTAACTCCCTTTTTGGACGAGATGGGGACTAAAATTGCCCAGAAGATAGAAGAGGAAAGAGCTGATTTTTCTCACTATATGGTTCAAGATCGAGATGCCTCAGAGATTACTGATGAGGATTCTGGGTTTGTTGTTGTGGTGGGCTATGGAGTCGTGGGCAAAGTGGTCTGTGACTTGCTTGACAGGAAGTTAATCAAGTACGTCGGAATGGAAAAGAATCCACAAAAGGCCATACAGGCAAGGAATAAGGGTCTTCCTGTTTTCTTTGGAGATGTTGGACGTCCGGAGGTCGCTGAGGCTTTCAACATTGGAAAGGCTAAAGCAGTCATTGTCACGATCGCTGACCAAGCCGAAGCGACGCGTGCTGTCATTGCTTTAAGAAGGATGTACCCCGACAAACCTATCTTCGCCCGAGCCAAGGATGCTGATCATGCTAAACGACTACAAACTACATTAGACGTGGCGGCAATGGTACCAATATTGCCAGAGGATAACGTCTTGTTGACCCTCCCATTTGGTGGAGCTGTGCTTAGAAGCTTAGGAGCACCAGCTGAGGAGGTGAACTACATCTTGGCAGCGAAAAGAAAAGAAGTGTTGAGTGGCAAGGAGTTAGAGAAGTATGAGGAACAGGCGGTTATGGCGCAACTGGGAGTAGAGAAGCAAGAGCAGGATCAAGTGATCGACAAAAAAGAGGAGATGAAGGAGAAGTCGGAAGCAGAATCAATGAAATCCAAGAAGTCAGAAGGCACCCAACCAGAGACTGCCAAAGTAGCTGAATCCGCGACAAAAGAGCCGAAAAAATTGGATGAGTCTTCCAAAAAGGAGGAGCCTGTTGCTATAAAGCCAAAGGAGACCGAGACTCTAAAGCCGCTGGTGAAGCAGGTCGTAGAGGCCAATTCATCTCCGAAGAAGCCAGTGGAGAAGGAAGTAGAGAAGGAAGTGGAGGCGGAGAAAGACGACCCCAAAATTGACAAGGAAATCAAACGAGATGAAGTAACGGCATAGTTTGTTTATCATTTAGTAATAAATTTCCTTCTTCTAGTTGGACTTCTAAATCGAGATGACAAATAACACCTGTATTTCGCGAAAACAGAGCTCACACTTGTTGTACACAGAAACTTGTTGGTGGCGTATGTGTTTTGATATGAGATAAGCTTATTGACAGATAAATGGTGGAACACGTACAGTGGCGAAATTGGAGAACTAGATTAGCTACCCAGCATTGCCAATGCCAAGTCTTCTTGCGCTTTTATGTCAACTGATGCAATGCTGTTGTCGTCCATACTGCCATCATCTGCATCCTCATAAACTGACTCATCTTCACTCTCATCATCATCATGGGTTTCATCGTCTGATTGTCCACCGAGGGTAACGAGCATTTCATCGTTCCCATCCTCTGATTTCTTCACATCCACCTTATCTTTCATTCTCTTTTTCTTATGTTTCTCATGGATCCTCTCCCTCTCCTCCTTACGATCCAAATCTCTGGTCTTCACAAGGCGGTCTCTCACTCGTTGCAGATACTCTTCCTTCGCTGATGCCAATTCACCAACACCAGGTTTTACGGCAGATGATCCGGATTTATCGACATGTATCATGTCTTCTTCGATATCTCCATCGTCGTTGAAAACAATCTTATGATTTGCACCAGTACTGGACCCGTCAATTCTGATTTTTTTGGCATGCCGTGATTTGCTTGCTTCGTTGATGTGAATTTCAGGTAACGGTTGTGCTGCGTTGCCCCATTGGTGCACTTGTTTCACCACCAGCAAGCCATCACCTTTCTTGCTTTCGTCGTCATCGCTACAGCTTTCATCCCTGGAGCGTTTCTTTTTGCAGTATTTTGATACGCCACCTTCACCAGACGAATTCGATTTTAATTTTGCAATTTTCTTCTCCAGTCGCTCGGCTCGTATCTCCTCCTTCAATTTTTCCAATTTGTAATCAACATTCTTCTTTTTGCGCTCCTCATCTCTACTCCTGAGCTTCTTGAGAAATCTCACTGTGGGCATTGAAGCCAATCCCAAACTGAGCGCGTAGTCTTCCAGCGGTAACTGGGTTACTCCGGGAAATACTTGTTTATTGGGCATCAAGTGAATAGAGCGCAGGTATGATTTGAATGCCTTCTTAGCCAGCAAGTTCATATCTGGAGAAGCAGCCACCACTGCTGCCGCCTTTTTTGATACCACCACGGCTTTCTTCGGATTCATACTGCAAGTCTTTACCTTAATTTTTGCATCCGATAAGAGCTTCAGCATACCCTCCTCTTCCTGCGGCAACAGCAACAGCAACGCCTTCCCACCCGCAGTATACCTCGCTGTTCGCCCCACACGATGAATGTACATCTCGACATCCTCAGGAGCATCAGCCTGAACAACCCAGTCCACATTGGGAAAATCTGAACAGAGCGCGAACCAATGTGTGAGAGATAAGCATCACGCCATTAATATGGAAGTAATCAACCATGAACGAATCACCTAAACCGCGCGAAGCTACATCCGTAGCGAATAATACTGCATGCGGTCGTTGTAGAAAATCAAAGTAGAGTTTGGTACGCGTCTCTTGCTTCAATTTTCCATGAAGTGCCATCAGCGGAACTCCCGGCTGCATGGTGCAGAAGATTTCCCATGCATGACGAACTTGAGAACAAGAAGAAAAGAAGATAATTGTTTTGCATCGCAAATGGGATTTTATGAAGGAAAATATCGCGTCAAGCTTATGCTGGAGAGGGACGACCATTGCACTTTGTTCTAAACCTTTGGGAGTTTTACTTGCTTCTTTGTCGTGGACGCCAATGTACTCTGGACGGTATAGACTCAAGGCAGCAAGATCGGCGACTCGTTTGGTTTGCGTGGCGGAGAAAAGCATTGTTTGCCTGCCGCCTTCATTTTCGTCGTCATCATCGTCTGTATTGTTTCCAGGAGGCAAGTAATCCAATATTTTGATCATTTGGTCTCGGAATCCCATGTCCAAAATTCTATCGAAGAAAACGTTGTAAAGTGATCGCATGCAAGAAAAAAATCCAAATCATCAACAACGTTCGAAAACGAACGAATCCACATCAAAAGAAGTTTACCTGTCTGCCTCATCTAAAACTAAAATGCAAACTCTCCCGACATCAAGCCCCACCGTCTGTTCCAAATGCTGCAACAACCTCCCCGGAGTACAAACCACTATGTTCATCTTCGGAACATGCCTCTGCTCCAATCCAAACTCCTTCTTCCCACCGACCAACAACCCGGCCGAAAAGTTGTGAAATGAACCAATAGATCGCAAAACCTGAAACGTCTGAACCGCGAGTTCTCGTGTCGGTGAGAGAACTATGGCCCCGGGTCCGTCGTGGGGGGTGTATTGGCGGCGGTAGAGTTTTTCGAGGAGAGGGATTAGAAAGGCGAGTGTTTTTCCACTATTGTTTGGTTTCGTAATTTTGTAGCGGCGGACGATCAAAGAAGACTGTGAGATGCGCATTTGCAGTTCATGGAAAACCTAAGATTGTAGAAATTAGCAGCCACATCAAATTTACGTTTGTAGAGTGCTGCGAACAACCAGTTGCTTCGATACAAGGCAGCCAAGTAGCCAGAATCCAAAATCATACTAACTTTATAGACGTCATATTCACTTCTTTGCACGTAACGCAAGGAATCTGACTTAATGACGTGTGTGATGATTCCGTTGCAACTTCAGCAAAGCACGGAACACAGCGATTTCCAACGGCCCCCAAAACCAAGCGGTGTCACACAAAGCTCTTATTAAAGAAACTCACCTTCCAGTCCTAGCCGCGCCCAAAATATCCCTTCCCCTCAACGCATGCGGAATAACTGCATTCTGAATATCCGTCATGATAAGAAATTGCTTCTTCTGACTGATGACATTCTTCTTTGTGCTTTTGTCCTTTGCCCCACTGGCGTGTTCGGCCTTGCCATCGCCCTGCTCCAATCCACGCAAGGTCGACTCGCTCAACGGCAGGGAACGAAAGCTGACTTTTTGGTTGAGCGGTGGCACATGGCCTCGCGGTGGACATTCCGAAGAAATTCGTTTTTGGAGGGCGAGTATTTGAGATTTTTCGCGTAAGGACGTTTTGAGCGGTGGATCGACGTGAGGATTGTTGGGTTTGGTGGGCTTTTTCATTGTGGCGTTTGTTGTTCCGTGTGCGATCAATCATACACGTGCTGTCGACGAATTAATAAGGAATATGACTGGAACATGAAATGGTCGATAGCATGTCATATTCGTCACGTGTTTTCGAATTTCATGAAGAGAGGTTTTCATAATATTATGATGTGAGTTAGCTCAGGCAGATTGATGCCCCCCGTTCGATGATATAATGTTGAAGGTAATGTTGTTTCGATTTCTTAATGTTACCTTTTTAGGTGAAGCACAATTGAAATATTTTTTAATAGGTGGATTTCTATTAGGTCATGAGCTTCTTTCACTGGGGTCAAGAAGGGGATTGACAATGAATTGCAAAAACATGACTTGAGAGGGGTCTGTAATGTTTTGCAACTCAGCTATTAAAGAACATGTCAAATAATAATCGTGGACTCTTTAGTTTGTTATCTTCTATCGGAACTCAGGCGATTGAGTCTAATCACTTGTTTTGACAGACTATAATAATAGAAAGGGATGATCTCTCAAGGTTCAAGTAATGATCGTTTGGTTTTTTATGAAGAGTTTCCCAATATGAGTGGGTAATTAAATCAAAAGGTCATCGAATCTCTACACTCAAGATGAAGAATAAAAACAACGTTCCATCAATTATTGGCGACCAACACCACAAATAAACAGAGTAAGATACCTTTCAACCCAACCAAGACAATCCCCCAACACCCAAAGTCAACCCCCTTTTCTCATTCGATACCCAACACTGTTAAAATCCCCCTTCTTACTACCGCTCTTCTTATGAGCAGGTTTGCGTCGATTGGCCCTCCTCCTTTCCGAATTGAGAGGATGGCGATGCGTGTTGGTTACTTCACCGTTGGCTCGACGTTCTGCCGCCTCCTTTTGAAGCTGTCGTTGTTTCTCTCTGCGGGCGATTTCTTCGGGGGGGAGGTTGGAGAGATCTTTGCTTTTCGGCTTGGATTTCTTGGACTGCGTTGATTGCTGTTGATCTAGTGGTTTGGACGGTGTTTCGTCTTCTTCTCTTCCATTCGACTTGGATGGTTGTGTGGTTTGCTTCTCTGCTGATTCACGAACATTTCGTTCGGCGATTCTTTTAGCTTCTTCTTCTAGCTTGGCAATCAATTCGTGATTACTCTTGCTTTCATCATTATTGTTATTGCCATCTTGATTGTCGTTGCGTAGTTGGCGTAAAAACTTTCTACGGTCTTTGGAATTGAGCCCTTCGAGTTGAGATAGAAGTTGTTTGTCGTCTTTGCTACGGCTGCTGGATTCATCCGATTTCCTCGGGGCTGTGACTACTTCCTTCGAATCTTTTTTGTCGCTGTGTTGCTCACTAGTATCATCAACAGGATTCGACTGACCTCCTTCGCAAAGAACATCACCACAAACATCATGAGCAGCATCTCTTTCTTTAAACCGTCTCACCAATCGCCTTTGCTTCGAATTCAATTTTTCTGGATCCATCGCAAGCAATGTCGCCATATCTTCTCCATTGATGACTTCATTGTTGCTCTGCTTTGTGCGTTGTTTCTTCTTCTTCGATACATCAGTGTCGTCGACGGAGGAAAAGTACGAGGGGATTTCGGATGGGAGGGCAGCTTCGATGAGATCATCGGCCTTTGTATTGACATCGGTGCCAATATCCACAGAAGATTGAGCCGACTTGATCGTCGTCTTCCGTTTGCCGAATATTTTCATGGTGCCGCAACCAGTAATTTTAGAAATGTTGTGGGCAGACTGATCTCAGACTGATACCATACCTCCACTCTTAAGTCCACTATGTATTATTATTACGGAGTCTAAGGATTTCAGAAATCGTACCCATCTTCTGGACATTTTGTGTATTCTTTGAACCCGTTCCCCGCATAAATAATGTGTTCCCTCTAAATAGATTCTCTATATTATTGTATGACTAACACACCCCAATGCTGGGCTCCCGGCAAATCCTTGTGATTCACAAGTTAAAGCTAATACCATATTTTACGGTGAGTAGGCCACAGCAAATGTTCCGAGATCCTGTAAAGTGTGGCCTTCTCAC
>JALLPD010002195.1:0-10575 GCA_036940065.1 Cyclotella cf. meneghiniana
TTAATAAAATAATGTTCACCTTTCACTGGTAATGTAGACACATATTATGTACTTTACCAAAGTAAGTAAGAATTAAGTTGTATCTGCAATCTATCTGTAGTGAAAAAAGCACTAAGATATACATTATCAAAACACATTTATAAAATTATATTAAACATCTTCTGAGAGTAAAGCTTCAAAATAAAACATATCATTACTGTACATGCATAGGTATTGAAGGCATCCGGAAGAGAACGAATATGGAAAGAAAACCATGGCAACAAACACAATACCATGTGGACAACAAAGAATACCATAAAAATAAACAAACTAAAGTGATTTTGCAACAGACCAACAGAATAAGCCTCAGTCATCAAGAGTCACATGCACAAACCTCACCAGTAAAAAAGCCAAGATTGACATCCAAATACAAGAAGGGGAAACTTTGCAGTCAGCAAGGTGCTTGTGTTAATTTTTGTGGGATTACTTGAACCATGTGCTACTTCGACTTTGTGGCTTGGTTGGATGCAGCGCTTCCTACAGGATGTAAACTCTTGCCCTGATCACTCAGTTATCAAGAGTAAGATGAGAGGGGGTATTGTCATCCTCGAAGCTGCACAGCACAGATGAGATGGTGATCACTCACCAAACCTAAGAGCAATTTGCGATAAAGGAAGGAAAACTTTGAAATCAGCACAGTGTTTGTGTTAGTTTTTGTGGGATTACTTGAATCCTATGCTACTTTGGCTTTGTGGCTTGGTTGGACGCAGTGCTTCCTACGGGATGTAAACTCTGGCCCTGATCACTCAGTCATCAAGAGTAAGATGAGAGGGGGGATTGTCATCCTTAAAGCTGCACTGCACCAGCAAGACGGCAATCACTCACCAAACCTTGGAGCAATTTGTGATAGTGCAAGAGAGAAGGGGAACTTTGCAATCCTCAAAGTGTTTCTATTACTTGTTTGTGTGATTTCTTTAAGCCTGCATTACTTTGGCTTTGTGGCTAGATTGGATGCAGGCTCCTATGGGGCAGGAACTCTGGCCCTGATCACTAAGTCATCACGAGTAAGACAAGATGGGGAATCATCATCCTCAAAGCTGTGCTGCACCAGCAAGACAGCAATCACTCACCAAACATCGAAGCAATTTGTGAAATGCATGAGTGGAGTGGAAACATTGCAACTTAGTTGGAAATGTAAGCGCCGTGTTGTGTCGCCAAGACCCCCCAAATGACATGTCACCAAGACATGTCTGCATGTTGGCAACATGTTGGTAAATGTCTGGCTGACATGTCATCAAAATATGTCAGCCAGACTGTCCTGTCAACATGTCAGTAAGACAATTTGATGACATGTCAGCTGATTCTTTTGGATATAAAGAAAATGAACCAAAGCATTGCAGAAAATCATGTCATAGTGGTGCAATTCGGTGCAAGAAAGTTGCAAACACGGTATCCTATGCATTGACTCACATATGCATACCACCTTTTTCTTAAAAATGACCATATCTCCATCGGAGTAATGGCCCCAAAAGTCATGGATATGGCTGGGCAGTTGTGCACTGAAACATCAGCCAACACATGACCCAGCCACACTGGCAACATTTGACATCGGCCAATTTTTTGGCAACAATGTCAGCATTGTGGTGACATGTGCCGACATGTCACTGACATTCGCAAGTAAGCTCTGCAGTTATCACAGTGTTTGTGTTCGTTTTTGTGGGATTGCTTGAACCCTGCACTACATTGGCTTTGTGGCTAGGTTGGATGCATTGCTTTCTACGGGACATGAACTCTGGCCCTGATCACTCAGTCATCGAGAGTAAGACAAGAGGGGGAACTGTCATCCTTAAAGCTGCTCTGAGCCCATGAGACAGCAATCACTCACCAAACCTTGGAGCAATTTGTGATAGTGCAAAAGAGGAGGGGAAGCTTTGTAATCATCACAGTGTTTGCATTACTTTTTGTGGGATTGTTTGAACCCTGCACTACTTTGGCTTTGTGGCTTGGTTGGATGCAGCACATCCTATGGGGGCAAGAACTCTGGCCCTGATCACTCAGTCATCAAGAGTAAGACAAGAGGGGGGATCGTCATCCTTGAAGCTGTGTTGCACCTGCAAGTCGGTGATCACTCACCAAACCTTAGAGTAATTTGTGATAGGACAAGAGGTGGGGTGAATTGTAGACCCTTTATTGTGTTACTGGATCAATCTGACAATCTTTCTGTCCACCATGTCTTTTAAGAAACAGTAATATCAAGATAGGGCTCTCAGACTTGTTGTCATTTAGTTCTTAGAATCTAGTATGAAGTTGTTAGCCTGAACAGGGGTTCATCTCCAACTGAAAGTTCAGTCAAGCGGATCCACCTTGAAAGGATCTACAACTTCAAATTTACCAATTTGTATATTAAAGCAAATACTGCTGAGGCATTCAAAGCAAAAAGTAATGAACAAAGCCTTTCTGCCACTCATTATGCAAGCAATTATGCACTCTCGCTCAGATGGTTATTTCCTAAATGCCTCTTGTTACTGTGTGGAAGAATGTTGCGCCTCAAAAAAGGAAGGCTGATATTAAACTGGTTGATAAGTGGTTAATGTACTGTGTGGTCATAGGTTATGAAGTTATTGATCAGGGGGAATGTTATTGTCAAAAAGACCCGAAATACAATGCCCTTTCTGTTGAAATGAAGAGTTGTTCGAATGGATACACAGGTTGTGGGCTTGATGATTTTGACAAAAATGGTGAGCGAAGATCAGATAAATTATAGTTTCAAAAATATTTCAGTGGAAAAGTTTGGACATTTTTCAAAAAAGTGAGGTTTCAGAAGAATTGTTTTCAACCAATCAGGGACTACATCACTTTGGTTCATGAAGATCATACGGAAACACTCCAATTGATGGGCTGGATGCTAGACATTCTATTGTCACTTAACAACAGGATTTCACTGATGAAATTGAAACATTACCACTTCATTTTTGAGTTGCTGAATGGAAATTGTTATACAATGGTGGATAAGAGTGGGGCAGATATTCAAAGAAAAAATGTTAGATAGCATTGGGAAACTGGATATTAGTCGAGTCATTTCTCCTGGACAAAATCATCTTACAAAAAAACACATGATGTTCAGGTGCCATTTCTTCAATTAACTACTCCATCTAGTCAGAACCCATCACACACAGCAAACCAGAAGAATAACACCATGCCACAAACTCTTTGAAAGGTGGTGCATTTTTTGCATGGTTCAATCACTGATCTCCCCCTCAGGTGATGACTTTTCATTCAGACTCTGAACATGATTTGAAGAGGTTGGCATTTGCAAATAGCACCTTAGAAGGACTTAGGGAAAAACTGGCTGCTGGCAAACTAGAATCTATATGTCAAAGGCAAAGAGCAAGACATTGATTGCAGAGATGATGATAGCGATGAGAGTGTTGGCCAGCGTTGGAAGAAAAAAACGGGAAACCTTACATATTGTCAACAAAAGAGAAAAAGTTCATCTTTAACCTTCCAAGTTGTATATCAATGCATTCGGCTTTCATGCTCCATGCAATGATGATAAATGGTGTTATTGTCAGTTCTCAATAACATTGAAAGATAAATGGCATGATATGATGGAGTTTGACTCAGGTTTGCAGCATAAGTTCTGCAGCAGCAACAAAGAACTTGGTCCATCAGATCTCATTTGTCATATCAATCAGAACACAATTGCTTTCTTGACCATGGGCTACAATGTACCTTAAAACATCATATGGAGATGTGTTTGTGGATTGTGCGTTCATTTGAATAATGTTAGGAGAAAAACTGTGTGGCATCATTGTTTCCTAACAAACTCATTGTTTATCCACAATGGATCACATTTCTTAAGTCATCAGACATTATTCATGGATAACCAAAGGCAATATTGAATGGGATATTACAATGGCCAAGGCAAAGGAGAGAGATAGAGATTTCCTGATGTCATAGCACTTGAACCCATTCCTCACAGGGATCTCTATGTTTTCTTTGATGGATACAGAGGCAATTGTTATGCAAATCTTGTTCCTCTTGTGGGTTCATACAAACAGGTTGTGTGAAGTTATGACATCAGTCATTGGTACATCAGACAGGAATTTGAAAAGGTGACAGAACCTTCTTTGGTGACAAAACCCTTCCCAGATGCATCTGATAACCCCAATGAAGATGAACTTGATGAAGTCGCCAATGAAATGCCTGCATCTCAACATCTGATGATAGTTGTACATGGAAAACTGCCGACCTCCCAGAGGTTTGGAATGATGGCAAAGATTTGGAGTATACTTACCACAGGGCTGTGTACGAAGATACAACACTATGCAAATTGACACCTGTTATCCTCCCTCATTTAAATAGCAACACTACCTATATTGGAATGAGACAGTTGTGCAGTCATTTGTTCAACTACTTGCCCATCACATGGAAGGAAACAGTCCATCTGATAATAATACATATTTTCTCACACCTACCATTCTTGTGAATTTGGGGATTCTTCCAAAGGATGGTGGAGAAAAGAAAGGAAGACAAAGACAACATACATCAAGGATGCAGGAGAAAAGAAAGGAAAAACGCTAACAACAATGCAAGTCAAGGTTCTGGCTTTAAGTGAAAGCCTGACAGAGAAATGGAAACAACAATGGTCCATTATTTTTCTGTTGCATTACCAAGATCATTATGTTGTTGTCAGAATAGAAATTGGATGAGACTTTTGGGTGGCAACAGTTATCAAGGATGATGTCGAGGATGCACTTAATATGGACATTTGGAAGGAGTAAGTGCATTTTATTGCAAAGAAGTTTGGGGCAACTAATAGAACAACTGTGGTTTTCAAGACTCACATTGGCACCAAAAATCCACAACCTTCCCCTTACAAATGGTTTTCATACAAATCAGAGATTTCCCCTGGAGGGTTTACATCTGTTGGGGATGGTGAGTTGGTGACCATCCCTGAGAAAGAAAACACCAAATCAAACGTATTGGAGCTCCTTGGTAGTCCTCAAATTCCTCAGAGCTCACTTGAGGATGTCCCATATTCTTGTGGAAAGACTCCATGAGGGATGTGCCACTTATTTTTGGAATGTCATCCATCGTCATGAAGTGTAGCATAAATGAGGCAATATGAAGGGTATGTGCAGTCTCTATGACATCTTGCAAAATGCATGTGAGTGTCACAGGCATTTTTGCCATGAAAATAAATATAACCAACCATTATATCCAACCATTTCAATACAATACCCTGAAACTTGCCTGCAACTGGGACATGTGCATATTTGTTGACTCCAAAAATAGCAAATTCAAAGTTGGTTGTCTTGTCTGTAACAAGTGCGCTCTTTGTCAAGATGTCGGGGGTTATGGAACCATCAATGATGCTCCTTGTGCTCCATCTGAGCGTGGATTGGCTCAAAGTATTCATTTTTAGTACACTGAACATCAGGAGTGGTGTGGTGTCACCTATGCACAAGAATGTGCCTGGGGGGCAGAATATTCTACGGTGGTAATGTCAATCCCATGCTGCCCACTGGATTCTGTCTTGTTGTGGTGGAGATAGAACAATGGCATGCTCTGTGCTGTCTGGGCAGGTATGTCACTTCTGCCATTGGAAAAGGTATCCTTCCAGTGCTCTTCATGGAAGTTAGCCGATTTGTCCATCTTGGACATGCTAAAGTAGACCAAAATGGTATTGGCTTTCAATTTGGAGAGGAAGCAAAAGCTGATGAGGATCTTTGCCATTTCTTTACCCTTCATGGTATGAGTATGAGGGATAGAATCCTTCCCAGCTTGACCCGTAACAGGGTCCTTGTCATCAGACTCAGCTGGGTCTATCTCCACATCCTCGTCTTCATCATTGTCCTTCATCTCATCATTGTCCCTTTTCCCACTACCATTGGGTGACACCCCTGCTCCTCCTCCATCACCGTGCAGAGGATTTCCTTGAGCATCTCCTGCATCTTCTTCATTCTCCTTGCATTCATCTTTGACATGCACCATGGGCTGTGTAGATGGACAACCATCTGCCTACTTGATGCCAGCTGGCTGTAAAGCTAGTGTGGTACCAGTGGGTCCAGGTGTTTTAACTGGCCCTGCTGTGGGCTTCCCAATGTAGTCAACATCAAGGGTCATCTCTCTGACTTTATCTGTCAGGTAATGCACCATGTGTTGGCGCACTTGATGCCATGCTTCATCAAGCCAGGACAAGATCTGATGATTAGCACATTTATTGTAGGTTTTGTTCCTATGCCCTCACCCAATGGGGTCCCATCCAGAGATGGTTCTCCTCCAGGCAGGAGAGGGTACCCTTTTAGAGTATGCCAAAGCAACACTCATTGATGAGGAACCAGCGGCTGCACCACCTCCAGTGTCAGCCATAGAGGGTGGAACTTGCTGGGCAGCGTTGGCACCTGTATAAAGGGTGAGGGCGGCACACATATCCTCTGCGCTCAGCAAACTGGTGCCACTCAATGCGGCCATCAGCACATAAGAGAACTCCTCCGCCGCTCCCCTGGAAATTGCATCTGCTTATTCTGGGGAGCCCATAAAGCCAGATCCTCTTGACACCAGCCTTCAGGCAGAGGAGACAACATCGAAAGGACTCTTGGTTCTGATAAACTGATTTGTTATAGGCAACACCAGACAAAGGCAGAAGAGGGCGGACATGGTGAATGAGTTAACTTGCTAACTAAAAAGCAGTAATGGTCAGTAGCCCAGTAAGTTTGGTTACACAGGCAGTATTTTTAGAACTATGATGAACTTTAAGTCTTCATAGCTCATGATCATTCATGTGAAATCTATGTAATGTAACATAGTAATAAATAATGCTTAACATAAACCCGAACTTTGACATACCTTGTGCAATTACACAGAAGCATGTCAGCAGTTCTGACATCAGCTCGATATCTTCCATACCCTAGATAAACCTCACCGATGTACTTCCTCCATTACAGAGTGTTTTTATCAACTGATACACACCCTATTTTTGGGTCATTACTAATGGTTGGTTAGATAGGTTTGGTTGGTGAAGTCCTTAAAGCCTGTGGGAGCCTGCAGCATCAAGGGTTTTTTCTGACAAAACAGTCCATACATAGGTATGTACAGAATAGGCATACTATTAGGAAGGTAAGTAAAAAATAGTACTTACATACATACCCTCAATGTACCTGAGTCACTAGTGATGAAAAATGCTTATTAGAACAGCTACAACAAATCAATTTTTTCAGCAAAATTTTTTGATCATACGTATTTCATATAGGGCTCCCCCATGGTATACTTGGAGTTTGCTCAAAGGCTCATCAAAAAATGGTAATTTTTCCCCTGCCCCCCCCCTACTTATTCAAGGTAAGCATTATTCTGAAGGCCTGCAAGAAGACGAAGGTTTTTGCATAGCCCCAAGATATCAGCAACATCTGAAGACTGAACTCAGGACTATCAAATACAGACTATGATGCAAAATAAAGTTCTTGCATAGGACTGTACTAGCCTGGAGTACAGATGATAACACAACAAGCCAAATGATTTCTAGCAAGATGTGAAGAATTTCAAAAGGATGGATGGGTATGGAAAATGTCTTACATCCTAACATGAGATCATTTTTCACAGACATGGGAAAATTCATCAACAGATGCACATTACTTTCAGTGGTGAGATAGAAGATGAATTTGATATATTTTACTAAAATCATGCATTAGTCTCTTTTTTATTTCTTCATTGGGTTTGTGTGTTTCCTCCACAGGACAAAAGCTCAGGATATGCACATTCAACTTCAATTACAGAACATGTTCAGGGATAGTTCATGTTAGCTGTTGATGATTTTATCAATGATGGAAGATTGAGGAGCTTGCTTGTGTTCATGCTGAAGCTTTTGTACCATTCTGCCTAAAAGGATGAAAAAACAGAAGATCAGGAAAGCATCTTGTTTACCTTGAGGATCGTGGAGAAAAAATCACCCACAATTTCAAGTGTTACATGAATATTTGTCTGGAAACAATAAAGCATGGGTAACTTGTAAGTACATGTGTAGCTACAAAAACTTACAATTCAAGAGTAGAAATGTGCTGATGACAAAACAGTCATCAGAAGCTGCACTCCAAGTATAATGGTACTCCAATCATCATTTCCAGCTCGATGAAGACATTGCTAGAATGCAGGTGTATAATAAGATTGATCAGCGGTATCAAAATTTTTCAAACATCCTCATTCAAGGAGAGGTCCCAATAATGTGAAATGAGGATGCCAAGCCTAGTGCCTAGTCTAAGAAGTTTAGGAAGACATGTTATGCAGATGATCCAGATGCAGCACCTGTATATAATTTTGACAAGGATATTGCTGTGCCTACAATTTCAGTAAGATTGGTGGGAGGAGCTGCATTGGCGTCTAGATTCATGGTTCTGTGCAACAATAAAAAAGGGAACAGCATTTTTCTGGGAAAATGATTTTGATGCAATTTGATGAGGCATTGTGTAATGATGTTAAAAAGTAAAATGTTGAGAATACCCAGAGCTAAAAACCAGCACCTTAAGTGCTCACTAAAGACCCAATTGTAGATCCCAATTTAATTCATACAAAATAAAGCTAAGATTTGCTTCCTTTGATGTCCATTATTGTTTTTTACATGCAAGATGTGGCTGCTATTTTCATGTTTTATCAGATAGATCAAGTCAATCAAAGTGATATATTGATGCCTTGACTTTGATGACTGTGAAGAGTTTTATCATACATCTAGATGTAGCATCTTTGCCTATATCTCGTATGATGGAGACATGACTAATGAATACAGTACTTAATGTCAAAAAGCTGTGGCAATTTTGAAAGTGATGAACATGTCTTTTTTGAAAGAATCATAACTTACAGTTCATTGTCTGAACTGTGACCTAACAAACTGACAATTCATTGTCTGAACTGTGGCCTAACAAATATTAGGTAAGACAATCCTAAGCAAGCTTTTGTTATAGTTTCCCATTTGCACACATATTTTGTCTTTGTAGCATCATGCCAAAAACGAATGAGAATATGACCGGATCCCTGGAGATCTGATATAAAAATCAGATTGTGGATGTGTATTACATATCTTGTTTTGTCACATGGGGGCCTTAATCTAGCATATGTGTCCTTAGTCCCCTCCATTGCACAAAATCAAGTATGGATGTGGTTTTTCTATACTCAATTATACGGTACTGTTAATTCACAGTTTAAAAACTTGGAGCATATTTTTGGTCCTTCAGAGTACACCACCAACAAAACATTAGAACATATCAATGTCAAATTACATCTGATGTAGCGGATGCAATGTTTATGTACTACATAGACATGTCACTACACAGAGAAGAAAGGGTATGGGCACATCTCATTATCACCAGATGACTTTTTCATGTTCTGAGATAAGAACTCCATAACACATGTGTGAGGTATGTCTTCACATAGCTTACCTTTGTGGTCAAAATTCTTAAGTTTCATGATGAAGTATCATTTTTGGATTTACTGATGAATTCACACATGAAAAAATGTTGCAATCACAATGTCAAGGGCGTGAAGGCAACAGATATAAGTAAAGTTGTTATAGTATTAGTTAAAGTTCTGTTGTTTGACTGTAATTCTTGTCTAGTTGTTTGTAGATGACCATAGTGATGCAGACATTCCCTGGGTGTTGCCTGCTATGGCTATGATCAGTTATCTTCTTTGCCACAGGGTACAAAATGTTTTCAGGACCAGAGGCTAATTTAAAAGTGGAATTGTGCAACCAGTTGTGCCAAGTGTCTAGATATGTGTGCAAAGTTAGATGCAAAACTATCATACATAATACATACTTTTGCTTAACTTAAAGCATACTACATGGAAAAAGTACATCTGAATGTTGGCACACTTTTATTATGCAGTCTGGGAAGCTTTGTGACTTTTCCATAAGTGGCATCTGATACCATTTTTAGATACATAATATCTTCTGAACAAGAAAGAAAATTCATGTTACCACTTATGTAGTGTAACATGAACATTTTAAGACTTCTAAAAGAATTTGAACTCCACAGTTTCAATTTAATTATTCTTGACAGTATTCTTATCTAGCTAGAAAAATTGGATTTGCAAGATTAATACTTCACTAACTTAAAGGGGATTTAAAAATCAGGTGTAAAAAATCAAGTTTCATAAGTCTATTATTGAGTATCAAATTTCATTGACTGTGTGCAATTAGGCCCTTCTCAGGTACCTTAACAATTTGTATTACCACATGGGGCATTCCATGGAAGGCAATCTAACTAATGGCTTTGGACAAAATTCTAGCATTTGGAGAGATATTCTCTTCATTGTCTGTGTGTAATTCAAGGATCACATCGCATTTGATTCAATGAGTATCAGATTTGGTACTCCTTACATTTGGGCTATGTGATAGGATCATGATATCATCCCATCAATCCCAGCTGGATGCACACCTCTTGTATTTGCATCCAACAAAAATGCACATGATTCCAACAATATAAAAAGAGAAACCACTTTACCACTTCTCGGCCAATACACAAATTCATTCCAAATATTAATAATGGACATATTACTATTTTTATCTTTCATTGTAACCGTCAGGACTTTTCAGACTAATACAAG